>VXAX01005168.1:358783-371335 GCA_013399835.1 Leptocoma aspasia
ACACGGATCCCTGCGCGGAGCCGGAGGCGGCTGAGGGATGCTCGACCTTGGCACTGCCCTGCCCTGCCCTGCCTCAAGTCCTGCCCACTGCCCTGCCCTCTCTGCCCACTGCCTTGCCCTGCCCTGCCTTGCCCTCAGTCCTGCCCACAGCCCTGCCTTGCCCAGCCCTCCTTTGCCTTGCCCTGCCCTCTCTGCCCACTGCCCTGCCATGCCCTGTCCTCTTTTGCCCTCTGCCCTGCCCTGCCCTGCCCTGCCCTTCCAGCTGCCCTGTTTTCACCCCCCTGCCCTGCTCCCTGCCCTGCCTGTGGCCTCTGAGCCCCCTGGCTGCTCCCTCCTTGCCACAGGGCTCCTGCCCAGCCCTGGGTGCCACCGCTGCCTGCCCTGCACTGTTTGCTCTCCTGCTTGGCCCCACCGTGGCTGAGCATCCAAGAAATGCTGTCCCAGGACAGAGGGATGCAGTTTATGCAGTAAACTGGATTTCCTCCAGTGCCAAGGTTCCCTCCTGCAGCTGTCCAGGCTGGTGTCCCCGGCTCTCCCGGCAGCCTGGGCGTCTGTCCCACACCAGGATCAGGAAGGGGGCTGAGGGTGCCTGCAGGACGGAGAGAGGCTCTTCCCTCGGGATCAGATCCCTGCCGGCAGCACCTCAGGATCCCTGGCAGGGCTTCAAAGCCCTGAGCTCCTTGTTTTGTGGGTGAAACGCTCTCCATCAGAACAAAGCCCTGCCCAGGCTGCTCCCCTGGTGCCCCCAGAGCCGGGGCCGTGCCCGCCTGCCCGCGCAGCCCCCAGGAAGCTGTGCTGCCATTCCAGGCTGTGATTCTCGCTGGGATTCCAGGCTCTGAGCTCCAGCCCTGCCACTAATGAAAGGGGTTTTTCATGCAGTGTGACAGGCACGGCAGCCCTGGCGCTGCTGGGGCTGGAGAGCTGCTCAGAGAGGCCCTTTGGCTTTGCCTCTCTCTCGCTGTTTTATTCACAGCAGATGTTGGTGCTGACGTGACAAGACAGGTAGCAGGTCGTGTGAGCTGTGCTGGTGCTGCCAGCTCTCTGCAAGCCCTACTGCCTGTCCCCTGTGGCTGTCCCCTCCCCTGAGGGAAGAGCAGGATGAGCAGTGGGAGTGGGAGCCTGGAGGTTCCTGCAGGGCTGGGGGGAACAGAGCTGCTGATACAGGAAAGATTGAGAGACGCTGTTTACAGGAGCATGTAGTGACAGGACAAGAGGGAGTGGCTTTACAGGAGGTTTAGATTAGATATTGGGAAGAAATTCCTCCCTGTGAGGGTGGGCAGGCCCTGGCACAGGGTGCCCAGAGCAGCTGTGGCTGCCCCTGGATCCCTGGCAGTGCCCAAGGCCAGGCTGGGTGGAGCTCTGAGCCACCTGGGCTAATGGAAGGTGTCCCTGCCCATGGGGCTGGAACTGGATGATCTTTAAGATCCCTTCCAGCCCAGGCCATTCTGTAATTCTGTGGTAATTCTATGACACAGCACAGTGGGATGGCTCAGTCTGCACTGAGTTTGGCCTTTTACAAAGTTTCCTGTGCCTGATGAGTGTCCAGGTGTCCCCTCCTCAGGGAAGGTCCCCATCCCAGCCAGACTGGCGTGTGTGGTGTCAATGACACCCATCTGAGGAGTCAATAAAGCAGCCACGACGTGAGCTGGTCCCCACGGTTCAGCAGCTAATTGAGCTTCTTCTGCTGACCTGGTTTCCAAACCTTGTTAACTTGCTGCCTTTAGAACAACTTGAGATTTCCGTCACACACAGGCTGGGCTTGCAGGGGGCTGCACAGGAGCATGGGCTGCTCTGGTGGAGCTCAGGGGGCACCAGTGCAGAACCTCTGCCCTTCCATCCCCTCCCCAGCTGGGTGGTCCCGGAGGTGCTCTGTGGGGAAGGGGAGTGGGCACTGCCAGGTGGGCAGGATGCCAGGTGCCCCCTGCAGTGGGATCTGAGTTTGGGTGCTGGGGAGGTGGCAGCAAGGAGCTCTGACCCTCCTCACCTCCCAGCAGCTCCTGGGTGCTGTCTGAGCCCCTCACCATCAGCACCGTCCCAGGGTGTTTTGGAAATCCCATTTCCTTTCCTTTGTCTGAGGGAACTGCCTGCCAAAGCTGCCACAAGAGGATGTTCGGGATGCCTGAGACAAGAAGTCAGAAAGGAGGAAATGTCAGGATGTTAAGGCAGCCTCCTTTCATCCCTTTGTGTCTGTGCACTGCAACATGAATTTTCACAGCAATTATTGGATGTGTTTTTCCCACAAGGCTCCTGCTCTGTTCAGCACCTGCAGGTCCCACAGAGCTCAGGCTGTGCAGAGGAAGGGCAACCCTGCATCCTCTGCTGAGAAGGGACACGGGAGTGATGGACATAAGAGCACAGAGGAGAAAAATGTGCCTAAAATTAATTTTTTAAAAAAATTAATTTCATTTTATTTTCCTTCCATGGACACTGGGATTTTTCTCCCTCCTCCATGCTCTTGTAAGATGCTGAGAGTCACCTGAACCAAACTGCTCAATAACTGTGTTCCTTCTTTCCCTGATGCCTGACACCAGCTGGAGAGCTGCAAGTTGCTGGCTGCACGTGGAATCACCGGGAGCTGGGCTCAAACACATCTTGTACCACACCTGCACCAGGAATTCTGAGAAATCAGGCTCAGTACTTCTCCATGTGTCTCTGCCCTGTGTTTCCATGTGAGGCCGTGCTCAGCTGCTGTCCCTGGGAAGAGATTTTGGTCCCCAGGGCTGGAGGGGCAGCCCCCCCTCCAGGGAAGGGGATCCCTCCTCCCTCCCGTGGGACCTGGGGACAGATGAGGAATGGTGAGGCTGCAAGGGGAATATCGGATAGCAGCTCCCAGAGCTGAGAGAGACAGAGTTAGGAGAGTTAAAAGATCCCATAAACACCCTTGTCCTCGAGGCACAGGGGGGATGGTCCATCAGCAGCCTCGGCTCTGGCATTTCTGGTTTGTTTGGAGCTGGAGCATCCCTTCAGCACACCTGGACAAACCCAACACATCCGTGGTTGCAGGACCAGCTCCCAGCGGTCTCCCCGTGCTTTTCCAGCCACTTCCCTCCCACTGGGAGTCATTTGGGTGCACAGCCTTTGCTGCCGGGCTCTGAGCATCCCCGGAGGGCTGGAAATGCCTCGGCCGGGGATGGCAGCTGCTGCAGCACCAACGTGTCCGTCTGTCCCTGCGGCTCCAGCTGGCCAAACACGGCCCTGCCAGCCCCAGCCCCGGGCTCAGCCCGCCCGTGTGCTGCCCCAAAGCCTCTCCTGTCTCTGCACAAGATGTGAGTGCAAAGAGCAGCAGGGAGATGCCCGTGGGGACAGCCCCACGCCTCGCACGGAGCAGCGGGCAGGCTGCAGAGAGGCACGACTGACTCATCACAGGCTGGTGACATTTTCCAAAAAAAGCCTCTAAGTCCGGGGCTGTGATGTTCCCAAAAGGCAGCAGAGGAGCCTAAGGGGGCTGGAGACCCCATTCTACCACGGCACATGGGCTGTGTCATGGGGTGGAGGAAATTCTGCTTCGCTGGGCAGTTCCCATTCATTTTTCTGTTGTCCCTGGTTCCCCTGGGAGGTGGGGTCTGGCAGGGGTAAGGTCAGGAGTGGTCAGATGCTGCTGCCCACTGCCCCAGTGCAAAGCCAGGCACTCCTAGTGATGGCAGAATTATTTCCCATGTGATGGAGATGAACATTTAAATTTGTGAGTCCCTGGACCACAGAGCAACTGGGAGCAGAGGCAGTGGGCTGGGCAGTGGGGCCCTGGTGCCTCATCCAGCAAAGGTCCCCTCTCATCCTCATCCTCCTCCTCCTCCTCCTCCTCACAGCCACCACCAAAGCATTTGCCAGTGGTTTGGCTTTCTTCCAGTTTTTGCCTTTCCCAGCAATTCCCCACATCAGCAGGAGGAGACACAGCCTGGCAGAGGCAGATGTTCCCTGGGCTGCCTGCATTAAAGTGATAATCAAATGATAGATTATTTTCAAGCAAACTCTCATTTTCAGGCATTAATTTTAGTGCTGTGCAAAGAGAGGCAGTGAAAAAAGCAGCCAGGCAGTGGAGGAGGGGTGGGATCAGGGTGTGCTCCAGGGAAAGCTGATGCACCACAGCCCGTCTGTACCTGTAGCCACCCTGCAAAGCCACCAAGGTATGGCTCCATCCTCTGCCTCCATCCTCCTGGATCCTCCTTCCTTCTTATCCTCACCAAGGCTGTCTCTGGGTCAAATGCAACAAATATTCCCAAACCAACGGCAGGTGAGTCCAAACAAGTCCTGCAGCAGCTCTGCACATCAGGAATGTCCACATTCCCTCCTGAAAGACCCAGACACCAGGAGAGGAGAGGTGCTGCACGACCTGGACTGATGGAGGAGTGATGGCAAAGGTTTAAGGGCACTGAAAGTCAGTGTTTTTCCCAAAACCTGCAAATCTTTCACCCTGGAGGCCTCTGGAAAGGTCGAGGAGCAGTTGTTGTGTCACACAGCAGGGCTGGGGCTCCCAGGCTCTGCCAGGGCTTAATGCCCGAGCTCAGGGCTGCTTCATTACTGTGTCACACCCCCATGTGGCACAGAGGGACCCTTTTTGGGGCACAGCCACCCTGCTGAGCCCAGCTGTCAGCTCCTGCCTGGCACAGGGAGCTCAATTCCAGCTGCAGCCTCAGATCCCTGCCCTGCTTTCCCACTGGTTTCACCCACTAAAGGGCAGGAGAAGCCGGGGTTAATTTTAGTTTTCTCTTTGAAGTTGCCCTGGAGCATCGAGGGCTGCTGGAAGAAGGAATTCCTCCCCTTGGGTTGGGATCACGAGATGTTCATGGACAGCCTTGCCCAGCATGAGCCACCTGTGGGAAGCTCAGCTCTGGGATCTCTGCACTCCTGGAATTTCCCTGGAATTCCTCCTGCCTTCCCAGAGCTCCTCAGGGAGCACCCCCTGCTCGGAAGGAGTGATTCACCCAGGGAAATGCTGCTGCTTTCTCATTGCTGCAGTGCTACTGCCACAACATTTCAGTTTTCCTTTTCTTCCTCAAATTATTCCATGGGAAATCTGGGAATCAGGGTAATTCTGGGGGAATTTAGGGCACCTCCAGGGACTGGAGCTCAGGCCAGGTCTCCAGATTCCTCAGGAGGAGGCCAAATGCTGTAATTAAGGAGAGCTAATTTCTTTTTCCACTTCTAAGCTGCAGAATGGCTCGCCCCAGGTAAGCAGCAGGTTATCTCTTTTCTAGGAAATCTCACTCTTTTTTTTTATTCCTCAGTCTAAAAATGGAATGCAGACCCTGAAAATAAATTCCCAGAGAACACCACTGTGCAAACATCCCAGGCTTTGATTCAAAGTGTTTGGATTAATTAGCTTAAACTGAAAGCTTTCATTCTGATTTCAGCCTCGGCTTTATGGACAAAAAAATAAAGCAGCAAAGCTTTGAAAGTTGAAAAATCAAAATGTTCCACCCTGGAAATATCAAAACAAGATGCTGAGTCTCACTGAGCTGCTTTGTTGCTTTCTAAAAGGAAATGGCATCGAGACCAACACCTTTACAAGAAGCTTGGATCATTAAGCACTTAAAAAAAAAAAAAAAAACCCTAGTTCAGCATAAGCAATTAATTTCTTAATTAGATTTTCTCTTTTTCTTCCAGAGGGAAGTCTAAAAATATTGATTTTTTCCATTTTATCCAAAGATTTCTTTAAATATGATCCTCTCACTGGATGGTTAAGCTGGAGCTTGTGCTGTGGGAATTATATGGAGTGGTTCATTTAAATTCACTTTGTCATCTTTCCTTCTCCTTGCCCTGTTTATTTCTGTTTCAGTGGCAAAATACGACCTGGGTAAAACCAGAGGATAATACAGAAAATGAGTCTGGAAGAGAAATTGAACATGAAATATTTTGGAAGTCTCATTTTCTAGAGGTGAAACACATTTCCTTTGGAAACCTCTCAGAGGAGAACAACTGTGATGTTTGGGACATTTTTCCTCCCGATTTTCAGTCAGCTCCATCCAGAGCAGCACCTGGATGAACCTGGGCTGGACATTCCCATCAGGATTTGCCAGAGCATTACCTGACTTGGGTGTCTTTAACTCAGGAATGATAAAATCCCTGCTGGAATTGCCTGTGGCCTCACTGACCGTTCACTACTGAGTCACAGCCAGCTGTGAGCTCCAAAATCCCTTGGAGAAGGGCTCCAGAGGGTTATTTTGGCTGGAGGTGTCCTCCAGACCTGCCTCTTGTGTCCCTGTTGCTGCTCAGGATGCTGCTCCCCGATTTTGGAGCTTTGCCTCGTTTTTCCTGGCGATCCCAATTCTGCAGCCCCACGGGGCTTGGGGGTTTTTCGCCATCCTGTGGAGCTGCTGGTGCTGCTCGGGGCTGGGGACAGCAGGGCTGCAATCCCGTTTTTCCGATGTTGGGAAGCAGTGGAGCGGTTCCTGCTGCCATCTAATGGCTCCGACAATTAATTTCCAGCAGGGAGAGCCCGGCTGCCCCGAGCGCTGCTGGGCTGGGGAGCCCATGAGCTCCCCCGAGGGCTGCAGGAAGCCACACCGAGCCCAAAACTCGCCACGATGTCCCTGAGGTGACACTGGGCACCGGGGGAAGGGCAGGGACAGACATTCCTATTGCAAAGTTTAGGACGAGCTCCTTAGGGACGATGCTTCTGGTGCCAGCAGCTCTGCCCTTCCTGGAGCAGGGTGAATGCACCTGAAAATGCACAGATAAGGGAATATTCTGAGCTGGAAGGACCTGTAGGATCATCAATGCACTCCTCACCCAAAATCCCAGCCTGTGCATCCCTGGAGTGGTGTCCAAACCCTCCTGGAGCTCTGGCAGCCTCGGGGCTGTGCCCATTCCCTGGCAGTGCCCAGCACCCTGGCTCTGGCCCTGCCTTCCTCCTTCCCACGCCTCATCCATGGCCTCACTTCCCTGGCTCTGTCTCGGGCCAGTCTGGAGGCTGCCCTGGGTGGTGACACTGAGCTGCTGCCCCTGGAGGGATGGTGCCAGGCAGGAGCAGGGAGGATTCCTGGCATTCACACCCCAGTGCCAGGGAGGAGATCTCGAACCACAGCTCCTGGTGTGGCAAAGGCTGGTGCCAGCCTCCAGACCCACACGGAGCCGTCCAACACACACACACAGCCAGCTTCCCAGTTTTCCAGCGTTCCAAGAGGGTTCATTTCCTCCTCCGGCTGAAAACAATGCAAGAGGAGCAGGACTCAGCATTTCTGAACACCAAGCTCTGAGTTCAGCTCAGTTCAGCCCTGGAGCCCTCTTAACCCTTTAGCTGTGGGATGGAGCAGAATTCCCAGTGCAGCAGCAGCAGCTTTGGATTGCCTCGTGTTGAGAAAAGTCAGAAAGGGCTTGGAGGTGGAAGAAAATTCCTGAGTGAGGGCCATCAATGGAAGATCTTAAAGCCTGGCCAGTCTGGCTGCATTCAGGGACTGGCCACACCAGTTTGGCTGTGAAAGCCTTGAGATTTCCCTGTGTCCTCAGCCATGCATGAACCCCCCCCTTCCCCAGGGCCCCAGCTGCCAAAAATAAATGGGAAAATGCTGTCCCAAGGCCACCCTGTCTTGAGGATGGAGGCACATGAGGCAGGTTCTCCAGGTGTGCAGCCCGAGGGATCCTGGATTCCTGGAGGGACCAGGTGCTTGTGGCTGCTCTGTGCCCATTTGTACAGGGTGACAGCAAAAGCAGAGCTCTGGAATGAGGAAATGTCCTGGAGGAAATGTCCCCTGTGCTCCTGCCAGCGTCCCAGCCCTCCCCCACTGGGATTTCAGAGGGAGGGAAGGAAAGCTGTGCTCCATCTCACACCAAAGTAGGTGCCCCCACCCATACCAGAGGATCAAACCATGAACCAAGAGCTTCCTTGGCCTCAAACGAAACCTGCCCTCATTTTTGTTTGCTTTTTCCACCAGCGAAGCCGGGTCTGGGCTGACTTCCTTTGCTTTCAGGTTCAGTTGGAAATAACAAGCTGAAAAGCCGTGAGGCTTCATTTTCGACCCTGCCAAGGAATGGCCGACTTCAGAAGGAAACAGAAATATCGGGAAAGCTTGACGTTAACTGTTTCATTGTTTCCAAGAGGAAAAACCTCCCTGTGATCCCTCTAAATCCGCCGTGGACTTTAGCCGGGATGCACAAATACTGCTGGCTCCACAGATCCCTTGTTCTGTGCGCCTGTATTTGCATTTTGCCGGGGAAGAAGCGGGATTCGGAGCTGGAATTCCCGGAGGGAATGCCTCTCCCGGGATTTTGCTGTGGCACGGCGAGGATGGGAGGTCCACCAGCCCCGAGGACTGCGAGCAGGACACAGGTGAGGCCGGGAACGGGAGAGCAGGAATTCCCTGGAATTCTTTCCTGCGGAGCTGGGCGAAGGAGGCGCCTGGGAATTCCGGGAGCCGGCGGTCTCCTGTTTATTGCCCAGCCCTGGGTAACTCATTGACCTCTGCTGGGAAGCGGAGGTTCCCAGGATGATAAGGAGCTCTTGGAAGGAATTCCTTCCCTCGTGTGAGGGAGTGGCAGCGCTGGGCACGCTCGCCAACACGTCCGCAGCCCTGGCAGCTCCATCCCGGCAGCGCAGCGTTCCCTCGGGGCTCGGAGAGGCTGGAATTTCATCCAGGAGTTCTCCGGGAGGGAAGCGGAGCTGGGAGCAGGTCAGTAGAGCCGCTGTGTGTCCCCAGGGGTGTCCCCTGCCCGTGCCCTTTGTCCCAGCTGAGCAAACACAAGCGGGACAGGCGGCTGGAGCCATCCAGCGCCTCTGGAATTCCAGCTTGGGGAGCCGACTTCGGGGGCTTGGCTGGGTCAGGGGCTCGGCTGTGACACAGCAAAGCACAGAGGGACAGGCTGGGTTTGGAAGGAATTGGTGGCAGAAATGGGAGCTGGGTTTGGGAAGAGGGGTTTGGTGCCAGGGCTGGGTGTCAGCCCTGCAGAGCTGCTGTCCCCAAGCCGAGGGTGCCTGGACAGCCACCCTCACCCCGTTCCATGCCCAGGGCACTGGGATTGCAGAGGGAGCAGAGCCCCTGGAGAGCTGGCACAGGCAGAGAAACCCCCCTGGAACAGGCTGCGATCCCAGGAAATATTCCATGCTTATCCCTGGCTTTTCCAGAGAGGCCAGGCTGCTGCAGCAGCAATGGGGGCTCTCATGGGGACGTCCAGGATTTGTTGGGAAGCAGAAAGGTAGGAAGTGGAGTGAGAAGTTTGTAGCTTGCTGGCCAAAAAGGCAAATTCCAGCTCAGGTCAAACAGGAGGTGATACCTTTGCTTGTACAGGGATAGGTTTGGTTGCTAAGTTGTCAAGGTAGACTTAAAAACAAAAAGACATTTCACAACCACAAAGGAAGACATTTGTGTTTAAAAAAAATGGAAAACCCCAATTTTGTTGCTTTAAACAAAATAAAATTTTCCCCTGTGTAGAAGAAACTGATGCTAATTGGTGAGCAGGAACTGCTACAACCAAGAATCTTCAGAGGAAAGCAAAAAGTTTTGTTTTAAAACACTGCCCTGCTTGAACTCTGATCACTTGGACAGCATGGCAGCTGCTTTCCCCCTCTGATTCTGATTCCTGCACCTTCAGAGCAGCCCTAGGTCAGCTGGGGGAGGTTTTTTAGCTGTGGAGCTCCCCAGGGTTGGGAACAGGCACTGCCTTAGCCACAGGGGGAGCAGCGCTGGCCTGTCCCAGCCCTCCCCTTCCTGCAGCCCCACAGCTCTGGGTGCAAATCCCTGACACCTGGGGCTCAGCAGGAGGATGGAGAGGATGCTCCCTTCTCCAGGCAATGCCAGCATTTGGGGGATCTGGATTAGGAATCCCCAGTCCTGCAGTCTGCTCCGACAGTCTGCACTGAGCATCCCTCAGTGCAACCCGTTTGGTTTGGCCTCCCTTTTGTGTGGAAGTTGCCAGCCAGCTCCATGCAGGTGGGTTCCATCCTGCCATTCCCACAGCTGGGAACCCCTCATGCTTTGCTTTAGGGGCACTGCAGTTGTGCCAGGAGTGGGAATCTGTCTGGTGTGAAATTTCCCCTCTGGGTCGTGGGATCATAGAGATCACCACGTTTGGGTTAAAAAGGACTTTAAAGTTCACCTCTGTTTGTGGGCAGGAGCACCTTCCACTGCACCAGTGTGCTCAGAGCCTCATCCAACCTGGCCTAAATCACTCCCTGGATTAATTACTCCCTGCTCTGGAGAAGTTCAAGGCACTGCCATGGCTTGGGATGCAGCCTGGGAGAAGCAGCAATGCTCCTGGAGCAACCCCAGCACACAAATCCCTGCAGTTGGTTGCTGGAGTCAAAACCCATCCCTAAACCCCTCCCAACCTGCAAGTTCTCTCCCTAAACCTTTTTGGGTTTTATTTTGCAGGGGCTGTGTTGCTGTTGCCCAGAGATGCTCTGCAGACCACCCACAGCAGAGTGAGCCCGCCCAGCCATCCCAAATCCTGACCCCGAGGGCTGGGGAAGCTCTGAGGGTGTGAGTGAGGAGGGAATGAGGCTCATCCTCACCCTGGGATGCGCAAGGGATCCTGCTCAGCAGCCAACCCCTTCCTGCTGCTGTTGGATCTGGGGTTTGGACAGCGCTGAGCCCGGGGGTGCCCGCGGTGCCTGGGCTGCAGGAACTCACCTGGATGTAGCTGGCACAGGTGACCGTGGTGCTGCCAGCTGCCCCCACGGTGACACGGGAAAAGCATCGGGCAGGAAGGAGCTCCAGGATCACAGGCAGCCCCGGGTGGAGGATGCTGGATGGGTCCCAGCTGGACATCCCCGCAGGTGAGGGAGGTGCTCGCAGGAACAGCTCTGCCTTTGGAATTGAGGGACATCAGCTTGGAGGGAGCAGCTGGCAGCTGGGGCAGGCTTGGCAGAGAGGGACTCCCGAGGAGGAATGCCAGGAATGTGCCATGTGGGATGGGCACTGCCCTCCCGAGGCAGAGCGGAGAAAAGGAGGCTCAGGGGGGACCTTGTGGCTCTGCACAACTCCCTGCCAGGAGGGGACACCCGCGGGGGACAGGCTCTGCTCCCAGGAAAAAAGGATGAAAGGAAATGGTCCCAAGTTGCACCAGGGAGGGTCTGGGTTGGATAGCAGGAAAATTTCTCCATGTAAAGGCTTGTCAAGCACCGGCACAGCCCGTCCAGGACGCGGTGGAGCCCCCTTTATAAAACATAGATGTGGCATTTAGGGACACGGTTTAGTGGTGGCCTTGGCAGTATCAGGTGTGTGGCCAGACCTGATGACCTTAAAGGCCTTTCCAAACCCAACTGATGCTGTGACTCCGACCCAAGCCCTTCCCTTGCCCGTGCCCGCCGCCCCCGCCGTGCCAGTGCCCGCTCAAAGGGGACATTGTGCATTGTGGCCGTGTGCCCTGCCTCTGCCAGCCCTCTGCCAGCCCACTGCTGGTGTCACTGCACACATCACACATGGGCTGCTGCCTGGGGACCCCCTGGCACCAGGACCTGGCGCTGGGATGCACAGGTAAGGTGCCCGTGGGGCTGTGGGAGCTCCTTCCATGGGATGGGACACTTGGGGACACTCTGGCACTGAGCACTGGCCCCTCTGGCTACTTGCCTTTTCTGGGATGGCTCCTGGTGCTCTCTCCTCTTGGGTTAGGGTGTGTGGGGAGTGAGGCAGGACATTTTGGCCAGGGAGGGGACGGGATGGCTTGGGGGATAGTTTATTCCCATGCTGTTGGCTTTTCCCCTCGCCTGCCCAGGAGCCCTCCAAGCACAGCATCCCCCAAGGCACCATTCCCATTCCAGCATGTCCCAGTGAGCTGGAGGAGGGACATGGCTCAGGGCCAGCCACTGTGGCCACTTGTCCCCCAGCAGAGCCAGGGCCAGAAGGTGCCCTGAGCACCCAGCCCTGGAGCCAGGAGTGCAGCCCTGAGTGCTGGGACCTGCACTTGGCTCGGGGCTGGAGCTGTTTCCTGCCCACTGGTACAAAATATTTTGGCACTGAGGAGGTCAGTGAGTCACTGGCACGGCTGGGAACAGCTCCCCAGCTGCAGTTTCAATTGGTCTCTTGAAAAAAAAAAGCTCCCAGTTCCCTTTCTGAGCCTGGCTCAAATGAAAAGAAACACTGAACCCGTGAGAGCAACCAGAGTGAGCCCGGGCCCCTTCCTGGCTCTGGGGACCCATGGACAGTCTCTGTCCTGCTGCTGGCAGAGGTGGCACGAGCTGTGTCCCACCTGCCACCTCCTGTGGCACATCCCACGGATGCCTCTCAGGCAGGGAGAACCTTGCCAGGGACCTGGACACCTCTGTCCCCCCTCCGTGTTCCCCAGGTGAGGAGTGTGAGTCCTGCTGGCCCCGCTCCCCCGAGCTCCTGCCCCCCTGGGACCGCCTGCACCGCCGGGGACAGTGCTGGGGACAATGGGACACGACCACGGCATCAGGGAGCCATCCCCAGGGCATGGCACCAGGTACCCATCCCCATCCCCAGGGAATGGCACCAGGGACCCAGCCCCATCCCCAGGGAATGGCACCAGGGACCTAGCCCCATCCCCAGGAATGGCATCAGGGACCCATCCCCATCCCCAGGAATGGCATCAGGACCCAGCCCCATCCCCAGGAATGGCATCAGGACCCAGCCCCATCCCCAGGAATGGCATCAGGACCCA
>VXAX01005168.1:373297-390408 GCA_013399835.1 Leptocoma aspasia
ATTTCCTGGGGGGTCTCACAGATTTCCTGTGGCTCCCTGCAGTGCCTGGGGCTCACCTTGGTGCCTGAAGGATGAGGGTGAGCTGGGCTCGTGTTGTTTGAGCATCACAGCCAGGCTGGAGGCTCTGGTGGGCCTGGCAGGGTGGCAGAGGTGGCTCTGGGTGGCAGAGGTGGCTCTGGGTGGCAGGGGTGGCTCTGGGTGCCTCCTCTCCTTTAATTCTCCTCTTTTCCTTCCCAAGAGCTCTCGCTCTCCTTCTCCATCGAGAGCCGCTCCTCCCAGTGCTGCAATTCCCAGCTCCAGGAAGCTGCCAGGAAGAAGCTGTGGGCTCTGGAGAGCGATGACAGAGGTGTCTGTGCCCTGTTCAAGGTACAAACCCTGTGCCAGCGTGCTGGCACGCTCCTGGAATGGTGGGAGGTGTGCTGGGGTACCAAACCTGGCTGAGGATTCCTCCAAGGCCACTGCAGGGGACTCTGGAGGGGACTGGAATGATGGGGAAGATAAACTGCTGGCAAGTGAGAGGCAAGGCTGAGCCTTGTGTTGTTTTGGGGGATCTGAGACTAAATAGCCAGGAATTCACAGGGCTGGGACCACCCAATCCGTGTCCCTGCTGGAGGTGACAGCTCTGGACAGGCACACATTGCTCAGGCTGGGTTTTATTTAAACAAATCCCAGCTACAGAGAGGATGCCTGGACTGAACTCTCCTTCCCTGCTGGGTTTCAAGGCTCCAGGAGTGTCCCTTGATGCTGCTTTGTCTCCCACGTGCAGGAGCTGTCAGCCAGGCTGGTCTGTACGCAGGCACACCAGGATCGCTTCCTCCTCACCTTCAAAACCCTGGAGGAAGTCTGGAAGTTTTCCACCTACCTGACTTTAGGTAATGTTTCCAAGGTCTAAACAGACAGTGTGAAAAGGGTTTTTGGAGAAGGCATTGCCTGACACTACAGAACTGTAATGTTCAGGGCGGACTGTGAGAATATGAATTAGAAAACTTTGCAACCCGTTGTTTATGAAATCTCTGTTTGGATCAGTGAGAACCAGGAGGATTCCCCTTGGGAAATTTTGGAGGCAAAATTAGAAGCTTTTGCCTGACATTTGGAAATCCCCAAGACTCTTCCTGCTGTCCAGGGAAGGAGGTGCTGATCCTGACCCCCCTCTTGGCTTCTCAGGGTACGTGGGGGCCTGCCTGGAGCAGCTGCTCTTTGCCCAGGAGTTCTGGCTGGACTGTGCCCTGGTGGAGGACACCGAGCTCAGGGTCACCGTGGATGAAGAGCACCTGGCCACCATCTACATGGACCTGCTCCTCCAGGAAGGTGTGATGGGAATTCCTGAAAATCCTCCAGCAGGGCTGTGCTGGAGCCACTGCTGCACTGATCCAATCCCTGACCCTTGCTCTCTGCAGGGAATTTTTTCTCCAGGGCGGTTCCTGGCATCTGGAAGTTGGAGCAGGAGGGAGAGGAGGGCCTGCAGCTCTGCAGGAACGAGCTGATCCATGTGAAGAGTGTTGGACAGGATTCCAAATGGGAAGGGATGTCCCTGCTGACGGGGCAGCGAGGCGTGGTGCCCATGACAGCTCTGGAGCCAATACCTCACCCCTTCTACCAGTAAGTGGTGAATTAAAGGGCTCAAACCAGGATTCTTTCCTGATCCTGATGCATGACCTGCACCAAGGCTGCCTGGGAAACTCCTCTTGCCTCTGGAAAAGGGCAAGAGCCTCACAATTCCATGAAGATATTTCCAAGAGGATCCACATTAGGCATAAAAACTGAAATCAGTGCAGGTGCTGGACGCTCTGAAATGCAGATCAGAACTTGCAAACCACGTTCTGAGGAACACAGAGAGCTGCTGGTGACACCCTTCTGCCCCTGGGTTTTCCCTGTCCTACTTCAATTTTATGTTTCTTTTAATTCTTTCAGGAGTGAGGTTTCAAATCAGGGACACAGCAAGGACACAGCAAGGACACACTCCTACTTCAGATGTGGTTTTTGTAAGATATTGATTTAGGTCATAGATGAGGTTATCTCTGATTAACAGATGAAGAAGTGGCAGAAAAAAATTAGGCAATGCCAGCCAAAGCAGGGCTTCACGTTGGTCACCTGGCTGAGCCTTTTACTTGGAGAAATCTTCCTTAAAGATGGCAAATTTATCCTGCTCTTCCCCTGTGGTGTGACACCATCCCTGGGGCTGGCCTGAGGTCAGGAGTGCCTGCAGAGGACCAGTGAGGGTCCCTTTTGCCTTGCAGGTGGTTCCTGAAGAATTATGCTGTGAGTTTTGGCCTCTCCCAGGAGATCAGCGGGACGAGCTCTCAGGCCATTGGTGAGTGACACCTGTGCTGGCACTGTCCCAGGGCTGGGCACAGCTCAGAACCTGGGTTTGGCCACAAATGACCACAAATCCATTTGTTGTTCTGGGACTGACCCCACTACAGGGGCTCTGAGGGAATGCTGCATCTCTGGACACCCTGAAATGCAGATCAGAACTTGCAAACCACATTCTGAGGAACACAGAGAGCTGCTGGTGACACCCTTCTGCCCCTGGGTTTTCCCTGTCCTACTTCAATTTTATGTTTCTTTTAATTCTTTCAGGAGTGAGGTTTCAAATCAGGAGGTTCCCACCTTGTGTTCACATGAAACCTGTGCCCACCATCCAGCCCTTAACCCCAGCCCAGTTCAGAGCAAGCTGGACACAGGAGGTCCCTGCAGGTGTGACTTTGTCACGTAGGGAGGGACATTGGCACTGTCCAAGGTTTTGCTCCTGGCAGATTTGAGTGAAACTCCTGGCAGTGTCTGTGAAAATCCATATTTCCAGTCACCTTCCAGGCTGCAGCTCGCAGAGATGTGGAATTTATCCACCCCTCTTTTATTTTGTATCATAATCCACTTCTCAAGGAGAAATAGCAGAGAGCTGGATCCAAGATCACAATAAATCTTAGGGGAGATAGAGGCAGCCCTGTCCAGCTGGAATCATGGCCTCTCCTTGCCCAGGTCATTTCCAGTGAGGAGGTTTTAGCAGGGATCCCACTGAAATTCCCTTTTTTACTTTGGTTTCCCAGTCAAAGGCAGGTGCATCGCCACCAAGGACCACAGAGGAGCAGCATGGGATGAGCTGAGCTTCTCCAAAGGAGATCCCATAGAAATCATTGGCTTCTTCATCCCTGGACTGCCCTGGTTTGTGGGCAGATCCCTCAGCACCAGGAGCATTGGCTTCGTTCCCACCCAACACGTAAACCCCGAGGCTTGCGAACCTCTGTGAGTTTATTTAAATTAAATTCTGGAGAAAAGGGAGGGGAGGCTCCAAATCCCACCTCAAGGCTGTGTGAGAGCCTAGGGCAGGTGATTTCCTTTGCAGGACCTTCACAGAGGGTGGGTTTGAGGTGTGAGCTTTGGCCAGGCTCTGCTGCAGCCCAGACAAAGAAATTGTATTTCACCTGCCTCAGGTGATCTTGGAGAGGAACAGATGCAGCCCTGGGCTAATCTGGCTTCCTGCAAGCTGGCTTCCCAGTTTGTCCTAGAAATGTCTTCAGTTTGTAGCTCTGAGGGGCTGGGAGCCTGGCAAGGGTGGGGAGAGCATTCTCTGCCAAGGAAACCAAATCCTGCTTTCCTTCCTCCTGCCCCTGGATGTGGAGGCAGAGAGCAGAATTCCACACTCCCCCAAGGACACAGCAAGAGCTGTCCAGGGAGGGAGGGTGATAAATCCCACCCTAACTCAGCAGTTGTCTCTGTTGGTGGCTTCCCGTCGGTGCCCATCCCAAAAGGCTTCTCCAAGGGTGTGTGCAGGAGGACAAGGTTTTAACCAAGGCCTGCTGGGCTTTCTCCTCTCAGAGTCACTCAAGGTGAGCTATAGCACTTTTCTCTGACACTCCAGAAGGGACAGAGCAGATCAGGTGGTATCCTGTGGCTTCTGGATTCCAAAAAAGACCAATAGGTCCTTTTCTCTGGTACCTTTCTGTTCCTTCATGGGGAACCTGGATGGGGAAGGTGTCCAAAATCCTGTGCTCATCTGTAACAGAGCTGTGGTGGGAGGAAGAGAAGGGATGGGAAAACATGCCATGCCATGCCATCCCATCCCATCCCATGCCATCCCACCTGCAGTGTCAGGGGCTGGGGACACGCTGACTCTTTTCTCCTGCCCCACCCCAGGGGGAAGGGCTTCGTGTTTCTGAGCGAAGAGGAGAAGTCCCCAGTCCTGCACATCCCCTGCAATGGTGACGAGCAGCACTTTGCCACCCTCCTGGGGGACCTGGCACACACTGACATCACCTCTGTGTACAGGCTGGGTGAGTGTCCCCTCTCCTCATATCCCAGTCCCTGCATCCCCGTGGAGAGCTGGCAGTGCCTGGAGAGCCCCAAGGCCATGGGAGTGCAGTGGAGGCAACTTCTGGGGTGGAGGCAGCACCAGAGCCGTGCTCAGCCTGGGGATGGAGGCTGGAGGTGTCCTCAGGAGGTGACCATGCCATGCTGGAGTTTGTAGGGACCTTCTCTGCTCCCAGGGCAGCTCCTGAGCTGGGATTCACCCTGGCAGATGCTGCTCTCCACTGAGCCTGGCCTGCAGGACCAGGGTCAGGGTTTCTGGGGGCTCTCACTTTCTCTGTTCTGGCTGGGTGGCTTTGGGACTTCAGCTGATTTCTGCACAGTGACACTGGCCAAGGATTTGGGGTTTTGTTTTCTGTTTGTCTCTTTGTACAGCTGGTTTTGAACCCACAGCCATGTTCCCACAAGTGCCACCAGGTGAGTATGAGGAGGGGACAGAGGGGGAGGCTTTGGTGGGGACGTCTGAGGGTGAATTTGGACATGAGGAAACATCAGAGAATGGTTTGGGTTGGGAGGAACCTTAAAGGTCATCCAGCCCCACCCCCTGCCATGGTCAGGGACACATTCCACTATCCCAGGTTTCTCCAAGCCCCATCCAACCTGCCCTTGGACACTTCCAGGGATGGGGCAGCCACGGGAAGAATTTCTTCCTGATCCCACTATGGTTTCCCTGTCCCTTCCAGAGGCTGCTCTCCATGGCAGTAAAGAAATCCAAGTGCTCCAGTCCTGGGAGGAAATCAATGACTGGGCTACCAGCAGCACCTCAGAGCTGTCCAGCCCAGGCAGTGAAACAGCCCCTGCCACACTGGAAGATGTTCTCCTGGAGAAGCTGGATGACTTGGATTATCCCAAATTCTTCATCGACCTCAACGCTGGACACATGGAGGATGCTGATGTCTTTGACCCCATATTGACCTTCCTCAACCAAGACACTTTCGTGCCCAGTTTCCAAAGCTTTTATGATCTCAGCTTTTCCTTTCTCCACTCCACTTTTTATGGTTTCTCTGATGAGGATGAACTGGTCCTGTACCTCGAGGCTTCCCGGAACTGGGCCAAGAGGACTCGTTCAGTTTGGGCTCACGTCAGGCTCTGTTTCCTCTTGGGTAAGCTCTGCATCAAAAAGGTCAAGCTCTCCCAGGCCCGGGTGTACTTTGAGGAAGCCATGAGTGTCCTGGACAGGGGCTTTGGGGACCTGCCCCTGCTGGCAGCGCTGCACGTCAGCCTCGCCTCCATCTACCTGAAGCAGAACATGAAGCACAAGTTCTCCTCCCTGCTGGGGAAGACAGTGACCCTGCTGGTGTGCCTGCCTGGCCGCTCCTTCAGCTCGGAGAACGAGCTGGAGCTCCTGACCTACATCCTGAGGGACTCCATCGCTGTGGGCAACGCTCCTCTGGAGGCCCGGGTCTGCTTCCTCATTGTCAAGCTCTTCCTGCAGCTGGGCAGAACCGAGGAGGTGCTGCCCTTTCTGGAGCATCTCCAGTGTCTCAGCACCACCTGGCTCAGCCCAGGCACCCGTGCTGGGCCACTGGATGCCACTGCCACCTTGGGCTACCTCTATGACAAGAAGTGCCTGCCAAACATCGCGCTGGCCTCTGTCAGGGCCTTTGTCCCCAGCAGCACCAAGGGGACACCGACCCCCATCTGGAGAGCTGGCTTCATCCTCCAAAACGCTTCCAAACTGCTGGGGAAGCAGCTGGACAGGAGCAGCATCCCAGCAGTGGCTTGTCTGTACCTGAAGCAAGCGCTGCAGTTCTGCTGCGAGAGCAGGGCAGTGGCCACGCAGAGGACGCTCTGTGCCATCCTGTCCAGGACCTACCTCCAGCACGGGCTGCTGGACGGGGCCGTTTGTTACGCAGCCAGGGCTGCAGCCCTGGGCAGGCTGCTGGGGGAGGAGGAGGCTTTCGAGTCCTCGCTGTCCTTGGGGTGGATGTACCTCCTGCAGCAGCGGCCGGGCCCGGCTGGGGACATCCTGCGGCGGCTGCTGCGGTCCCTGCGCGGCACAGCCAGCGAGACCCAGGGCGGGGCCGTGCACAACCTCCTGGCCATGGCCCTCAGGGACCAGGGGCACATCCAGGAGGCCGCAGAGAACTTCCTGAGGGCCCTGCACAAGGCCAAGGAGACGGGGAGCAGGAGGAATCAGGCCGTGTCCCTGGCTAACCTGGGCCAGCTGAGCCTCTCGTGCGGGGCCGCCCAGCTGGCCGAGCTCTACCTGCTGTGGGCAGTCCGGCTCTACGCCGAGCTCCAGGGCCACCAAGAGCTGGACATGGAGCTGGCACAGGTGCTGCTGTGGCTGGCACAGGCCACGGTGGACAGGCAGAGGATGGAAGATGCCAAACTCTGCTACGAGCTGGCGCTGGGGTTTGCCCTGAAGTGGCAGAACCTGAGGAGTGAGTATAGAGGGGAGCAGGGCAGTGCTCGACCCCGCCAGGTCCCCAGCGCTGTCCCCTGACCTGTCCTTCTCCCTTTCCCCGTGCCACACAGGTCAGCTGCACGTCACAGAGTGTCTGTGCCACTTCTACAGCAGAGTGTGCCCCGACCTGCAGGCCTGCATCACCTACCACGAGCACTGGGTGTCCTTGGCACGGCAGCTGCAGGACAGGGAGCTGGAGGCCAACGCCAGGCAGGCCCTCAGCCAGCTCTACCAGGCTTTGGGCACACCTGAGTGAGTGCCTGGGGCTGTTGGATGCTGCCAGAGTGCAGTGGCTTTCCTGGGGTGTCCTTCCAGCTGGGTGGGAAGGGGTGTGGTGGCTCCATCTGCCCCACGGCTCTGGTTCTGAGATTTATGAGCTGTCACTGTGCTCTGAGAGGGAGCAGCTCAGTGTCAGCTAGAGCTGGGCAAACATTGTCCCAGACAGAGCTGGAGTGTGGCCAAACACAGTTTTCCAGGACACATCCAGCCTTCAGCAGAGCAGACCCAGCGACAGGGAATTCATTGCTTCCTTTGGAAGCTTATCCCAATGATTAATCACCACTCCCCTGTAAGAACAGGCTCCTTATCTGCTCTTTGAGTAAGCCTGGTTTCAGCTGCCAAGGCTGCCCTTCCTATATCTGCTGTGATATTGTCCCCAGGGAGGCACTTAAGACCCACAGGAGGTGCTTAAAACCCAGATCAGCTCACCTTTAATCTCCTGCCTGACACCTGTGTGGGACTGATCAGATTGGGCAGAGAGAAGGAGGCTGGGACAGGCTTTGATGGCTATCAGATCAAAGAGTGGAGAGGCAGTTCCCATGTCCAGAAGGACAAATGGGCAGGGCTGTCCCCAGCTGGGATGTTCACCCCCCCTGCCAGGTCAGGGTGAGTGCAGGGGGAAGGTATTTAGGGAGCAGATGCCTGCCATGTGAAGGGTGCTATTTAGGATCACAAAGCACCCCGTTCCCTGGGCTCCCAGGACAGCTGGGGACAGCAGGAGAGACACCAAGCAAACAAACTGCCCTGGACACTGCTGGCTCTCCCTTCCCCACAGCTGACTGCGTGTCCAGCCCTCTGGCTCATCCCACTGCCTGTCCCTGTGTGACCAGGGGCTGGAAAAGGGGCTTGGACACGTAGCCAGGGATCTCTCTGTGACTGTACAAGGGACAAACAGCAGGCCAAGGTGTGGGTTTGGGTGCCAGGTGCTGCCTGGGAGATATAAGTACACGCATTCCCTGCCTGTGCTCCCATGTGGAGCTGGGAGTGACTTTGGGACTTGGTTTAGGGAGGCAAATTGGGTTTGTGGGTGACCTGGATGAAGCCCTCTTTATCCCACAGGGGTGAGGAGCAGCCTGAGTGGGACTGTTGGTGTCCTGAATTGTCCTAAGGTGGCCAAATGACCATTAAAGCCTGAGCATTACAGCATGGAGACTTCCATGATCCTTGCCCAGAGCTGAGAATGTCCTTTTGTCCCCAGCCTTTGGTAACTGCAGGAGGAGAGGGCAGGGGGTCAGTGCCATGGGGACAGCTGAGAGTGTCCTGTGACTCCTCTGAGGTGGCCTTTTGCCTGTTGCCATCACAGGGCTTTGAGACAATCCCTGGACTGCACCAAGCAGAGCCTGAGGATCTTCATCGACCTCGAGGAGGCTGTGAAGGCAGCAGAGGCCTGGCTGCAGGCAGGGAAACTCTATTATCTCCTACAGGAGGATGAGCTGGTGGAAATGTACTTCCAGGTATGGAGGAGGTGGCTGGAGCTGTCCCATGCATTCCCATCACAGCCTTTTGGGGCTGGAAAACCTGGAGGGGAAGGTTCTGAGCCCTGTAAACCTGATGCTGGAAGGAGGAGCTCTTGCCTTACCCTCAGGCACTGAATTTCCTCTCTTTCTTTCCATCCACTGAGTTTAGAGGATTTTGGGGTGAAAATAAGTGAATTCATGGAGTCAGAAAGTGATGTAGGAGTGCCAAAGGAAGCTGGGGGTGCCAAGTGACCAGTTCCCATTGAAATATCAATAAATAAGGGATAAGTGCCAGGGAAGTCGTTGGAGTTGAAGACTTCTGGCACCTCTCCATCTCCAGCATTATTTTATCTGCTGAGCTGCAAAGTGGAAGAGCAGCTCCTAAACCTTGGGGTTTATTTAATCACACCGATGTCTCTGCCTTTCCAAATGCCACTCCAGCCCCTTTTTCCTTCTAGGCAGCCATCCAGACTGCTCTGAAAGGGGACAACTTCTCCTTGGCCATGGATCTTTATGAGAAAGCAGGTGACACCTTCTTTAATGGCAGCAGGAACAGGGCCCGAGCAGTGGAGTTTTACAGGGTATGGAGCCCTCTGAGCATTTCTGTCCCTGTGTCCCCATGGGGGGGTGGCTGGGGGGGCTTTGCCCCAGGGCAGACCAACAGGGTGGAGGGTGGAGAGGGATGGGGTGATCCTGAGGGTGCCAGAGTGGGAGGCCTGGAGCACAGGTTTGGAAAAAAAGCCCAGAGATCATTTGGGATTGGGAATGGGCTCCTCCCATTACAAATCCTGGTGGTGTTAAGTGTGAGCTGGTCACTCTTGAGTACACCCAGTCAGAATCCCAGGCACCCAAGGAAGGGCAGAGGTGTGAGGCTCAGGCTTTGAGAGGC
The DNA here is from genome assembly GCA_013399835.1 of Leptocoma aspasia. NCBI lineage: Eukaryota > Metazoa > Chordata > Aves > Passeriformes > Nectariniidae > Leptocoma > Leptocoma aspasia. The sequence goes on from VXAX01005168.1 coordinate 382,638, forward strand.
ATGCTCAGGGATTTAAAATTCATTTTCAAGGGAAAGAAGGGACTAAAACCTAAATCTGCAGTGCCCAGCTCCTGCTTTGCTCCTTGTCCTGCTGCTCTGTCACCCCTCTCAGGCAGTGCTGGTCCCTCCAGGAACATCCTGAACTCTCCATTCTCTCTCCTTAGGGAGGTGCTGTGCCCTTGGCCAGGAAGCTCAAGGCCACCCAGACAGAGCTGAGGCTGTTCAATAAACTGGCAGAGCTGCAGATCAGCCTGCAGGGCTATGAGAAGGCTCTGGAGTTTGCCACGCTGGCAGCCAGGCTCAGCCTCAGGGTTGGTGAGTGATTTACACCCAAAAGTTACTGGGAGTTGCTGGGCAGTGGGTGAATTTTTTTGGGAGCCACTGAATCTTGTGGATGAGAACGATATCCATGTGAAAAGAGGATCTCCTGCTTTCCTAACACTGCTGGACCTATTCTTACCCAAAGTCATGACATCTTTTTAAGGCCACTTCCCTTTTTTTCAGCTGTGTGACAGCAGAGGGTTTTTGTTACCCCAGAGCACAGGAAATCTGGTGAAAGCACAGGACTGAGCAGTTCCTCTCTGCCCTGGTTCTGCTAAAAGCCTCACCCCTTCCCATTACAGAAATAGTTTGGATGGGCAAAATGCCAGCTTAAATATCTGGGATGGGACCAGTCTTGTAACAGCCCCTTCCAGCATCCAAAAAATCCCCTGGTTCCACTTGGTACTCCTGGGCCAATCTGTCCAGCTGTGGCATCAACAACCCTGCCCATGGCTCTGATTTCTCTTGGAGGTATCCATGCCCCCAGGCTGCTGAGAAAATGCATCCAAAGTGGCTGGGCATGGATTGACTTGGATCAGCAACTTTTCCAGGAGATCCATGGCATGAGCTGGTTGATTCCACCCACCTCTTTTCCAGGGGATCATCTGCAGGAACTGGTTGATTCCACCCACCTTTTTTCCAGGAGACACACACCCTTTTCCAGATCCATTGATCTGTTTGACTCCACTCAGCTGGTTGATTCCACCCCCCTCTTTTCCAGGATATCCACGTCAGGAGCTGGTTGATTCCACCCCTCTCTTTTCCAGATCCATGGCAGGAGCTGGTTGATTCCACCCACCTTTTTTCCAGGGGATCATCTGCAGGAGCTGGTTAATTCCACCCCTCTCTTTTCCAGGAGATCCATGGCAGGAGCTGCTTGATTCCACCTCTCTCTTTTCCAGGAGATCCATGGCAGGAGCTGCTTGATTCCACCCCTCTCTTTTCCAGGAGACCAGCTGCAGGAGCTGGTTGCCTTCCACCGCCTGGCCACAGCCTATGACCTGCTGCACATGCATGAGATGGCCGAGGATTGCTACCTGAAGACCCTGGCCATGCGTCCCCCCGTGCTGCAGAGCTCAGCAGAGGCCCTCTACTACTGCAAGGTCTACTGGCACCTGGGCAACCTGGCTCTGCACAAGCTGCAGGTGAGAAAGGAGCCTTCCCATGGAGCTGTGGCTTGGATGGAGAGCTGAGGGCGGAGGTCACATCTGGTTTTGGAGGGGGGAAGGGAATTTGGAAAGGAGTGCTGGCACTTAGCACCATTCCAGTGACATCAGGTGTCCCTGAGTCCTGCCTGGAACCCCCAAGCTCTGCTCCAGTTCCCTCCTGCCCTGTGAGCTCCAGTGAAGCCCCTTCCTAACGCCTGCCCCGTGCTTTCTGCTCAGGATGAACAGGATGCAGCCTCCTACTTCCTGCTGGCCCTCGCTGCAGCCACCGAGCTGGGAGACCAGGAGCTGCAAGCCCTGCTCCGTGCCAAGCTGGGTGCCATCCCTGGAGCCCCAGGGGGACCTGAGGGCACGCCAGGCTGTGCCACAGACCGGCCCCGGTGGCTGAGTGAAGGTGGCCACGTGGTGTGACCCGTCTGCCACCCTGGGGACACCAGTGGGAGCCATCCAGCAGCACCGTGCAAGGTCCAGAACCGGCCCAGGAGAGGTCCTGCACCATGTCCTGAGGAGCCAGAAGGGTTTGTGCTCCTCGTCCCAAGCATTTGGGACCCTGCCACCCTGGGGACACCAGTGGGAGCCATCCAGCAGCAGCGTGCAAGGCCCATGTGCTCTCCAGAAGTGGCCCAGGAGAGGTTCTGCACTACATCCTGAGGAGCTGGAAGGGTTTGGGCTCTTCATCCCAAGCATTTGGGACCCTGCCCTTGTTTTTCAGGAGCAGGGCTGTGCCCCACAGCAGAGCTGGCACAGCCAGGGCAGGATGAGGCCCCAGCAGCGGTGCTGGAGCTGGGGGTGCAGCAGGGCTGAGCTCCTGGGGGGGTTCAGATGTGCCCTGCCCAGGATGGGGACTGGGGAGTGCTGCCATGTGCCTGTCCCCACAGCTGCCCCACACCTTGGAGCAGCTCAGCCCGACCCAAACGTGTTTGAAACAGCAACTCCTTTGTTTACGCCTGGTTTTTATCCTCGTCCGCTCCACCAGGTCTGTGATGACATCTCTGCCAATCCCCCCTCCTGTAAAAAGCACCACCAAAGCTTTTGGCTGTGAGAGACGGAGTTAGGGAAGTGAGGAGGAATAACGGGGCTGGTCCAGCCTCATCTGAGGGCAGAAGAAACTGCTCGGGGGGAGACAGAGCCCACCCTCACCCCAGCCCTGCCATCCAACCTCCGGCTCCAGGAAAAGAGCGCTGGAACGGGGAGGTGCTGGAGTCCCCATCCCTGGAGGTGTCGAAACGTAGATGTGGCATTTGGGGACACGGTTTAGGGGTCGAGCTCGATGATCTTAGAGGGATTTTCCTCCCTGGCCCACGGCAGGAATGTGCAGCTCAGCTGCTCAGCCCGTCTCGCCACCAGAGAGCAATAAATGCCCATTTTTGCGGCCAGAGCGGCTTCCCTGCAAACCCCGAGCTCGGCCCTCGCTCCGGGCTGGAGCTCGGGCAAGGAGGAGAGGTTTTCCCAGCTGAGCTCTTTGCTTTGGCAACCAGCGGCCATCTGGGGCTCCGCAGGCAGAGCCTGCTCCCGGCTCCTCCATCCCCCTGCCCGTGCTGCCCTGCCTGGCGGTGTTAAACGCAGAATTTTTATTTCCTCCCTGCTCGCTGCAAACGCCGAGTTCGGCTTCCTCTTGCAGTCCCTTCGAGGCGTTTGTCACCGGGGCAATGACCGGGGCAAACTGCTTGTTTACCGAGCATTCCTGCGCTGCTGCCTCACACCCCAGCCCGGAGCAGGGAAATCTTCATCCTGGCTGAGAGGAATGAGACTTGTCTTTACAAACAAGCCATGGGTCTGCTGGGAGATAAAACCAGTACTGAGAAATAGAAGAAACAATGGGAATGATTCCACTGATTGATGAATGGAAAAGACGTTTGCCTTTACAAACAAACTATAGGTCTGCTGGTAAATGAAATTGGATATTGAAACATGAAAGAAACAATGGGGAAACCCCTAAAATTCCATGAGAATTAAAAATTTTAAAGGAGGGTTATACATTAGAGGGGGTCAGCCGTTCTGGGCAGTCTGTACCTCTCAAGTACCTCAGCCAAAGGGGAAAGAGAGAAGGGAAATGGGGCTGGGAAATTGGGATAAAAAGGAGGAAATTGGGATAAAAAGGAGGCTGTGTCCTCCAAAAATTGGAGAGACCCCAGGGGAATGCCCCATGGCCTGTCCCTTGATTGGAATAAAGTAAAAGGACTCCTCTGTCTCCTTTTTGGACATAAACCTCTGATGTTTGTGGATTAATTTTCCTGACATGGGTGACATCCAGCGAGCTCAGGGCTCCCCAAAACCTCCCTGATCTTAGTGCAGGTGCTTGGTGCTCACCATGCCAGGGCAGGAGGTTTTCTGCAGTTTTTCAGTCAGTTCCCCTTTTTCTTTTGGTCTAGATGGTCTTGAAGGACCATTCCAACCCCTTAACATTCTCTGGATCTTTTCACACAGGGTCTCACATCTTTGTGCCAGGAGGAAGGTGGACAATTGGGAATCAGGCTCTGGAGAGGAGCTCGGATGGCTCTGGAAGCCCTGAGGGCTTTGTTTAAACACACGGGCTCAGTGTCTGAGCTGGCCTAACTCAGCCGAGCTCCAGGAGTCAAACAGAGATGTTCTGATTTGCAGGGACTCTGGAGCTGCTTTGAAACCAAAGGTGTCCTCCTTAAATCACGGCAAAACAAATTTGTGGTGCCTGCAGGGGGAAAAAAGTCTTCCTCCTTGGGAGCATCCTATAAAATATCACTTTCCCTCTCCCTCATCTGCCTGCCCGCTCCCACATGCTGTGATGCAGTGGGATGAGAGCTCAGGGTGGCCAGGGCTAATTAAAATTCTTAATACAGTGAAATTCAAAGCTGTTGTTCATGTGTACCAAGTTCTGGGTCGGTCTCCAAGGAATGATGGGGATATTCCATCCCTCCAGCCACCGGTTTTATGGGCAGAGAAATTTGGGGACTTTGTGCCAGAGGAGGTCACCAGGTGGTGGCTCAGCTCCTGGAGCTCCTGTCACCCTCCACCCTGTCCAGGATGGGGACGTTGTCCCTCATTCCTGGGGCATTCTGTGGGACACAGCAGGAGGGATGCACCCTCGGGGTGCTGAGGGGTGCAGAGCCTGGCTGGGGCTGTGCTGCTGCTCCAGGAGAAGGCTCTGGGAAGAGAAGGAATGTGGGAAGACAGGAATTACCCTGCAGAAGGCAGCGAGCACCAGCGTCCTCCTCCGTCACTGCCGGAGGCAGAAATAGGGGAAAGGGAAGGGATGGATCAAATCTCCTCTGCCACCAGGGCTGCCATGGCTCGTGACTCCTTCCCCAGCCACATGTGACTGCCTGTTCCATGCCCAGGCCAGGAGTTTTCCTTCCTCCTCACAGCCAGACAGGCTGGAAATAGTCCTGGTGGGAGGCAGGTGCAGCAGCACGTGCTGCTCAGAGCAGCACCTTCCTGCCCAGCGCTTCCAGAGGTGCTGGGAGCTGCAGGAACATCCCTGCTTTGGCTTTGGAAGGCCCAGTTTGGCCTTCCAGGCACCAGCACTCCCAGTTCTGACACAACACCAATGCTGGCACTGTGATCCTGTGTTTGTTTAATGCCTCAGGGGGCCATTTAAAGCCTGGAATAACAAGGGGCTGGATTTCTCTCCCATATGTTCATTCTTGGACAGTGGAAATACCACGACAGGAATAATTCTTGCATCATCTGAGCTCTGGTGTGAGCCTCCTGTGGAATGAGGAGAAAGGAAATGCTGATAAATGGAAATACAGATATGGACAGAGAGTTGGATTTATTTGGACTTCCATGGAAATGACTAGTTTCTGCAGAAATACAGCATCCAACAATGACAGTTGTTATCAGCAGACATTTTTTCATAGTTCCTTCATGGCACAGTGGTGCAAACTGGGCTGGATGAGAGACCTGACGTGGAGAAGCAGTGAGGCTGAGGCAGAGATAAACCTGGAGCTCAGCTTATCTCAGAGGTGGCTGCTCCTCTCTGGGCAGCATCTCCTGGTGTTGCCTGGATCAGTAATGAGGAGTTGGTAAACACCAGCTGTTCTGCTGAGCAGAGCTGGGGGGAGTGTGTAAACTGGGTAATTTAGATTAAAAATCATTTATTTGCACAGCAACCTGCTTGTTCAGTGATAATTGGGCTCATAAATATGTATGGCAGGAGGAGGAGCAGGGGCTGAGGCTGAGCCAGAGCCAGGAGTCACCAAGTGTGGCTGCAGGGCCTTAAATAAATTCTCCATCTATTGGGATGAAAACACCTGGAACAGGCCTGGAATTCCTGCAGTGCTGCTGGCCCTGCCCTGAGAGCTCACCTTGTTCCTGGGGGAAGGGAGAAGAGGCAGAGAGCAGCAGGGAAGTGACTCTGGATGGGGAGCAGCGAGGCCAGACGTAAAAGTAATTCCCAGTAGGGATTTGAAACTCCTTGTGCTGAGGTGGCAGTCCTGGAGATGCCACCTCTGCTGGCACTGCCCACAGTCACCTGAGTGTCCCTGGCACTCACAACCTGGGATGGGAGCCCAGCCTGGGCCGGGCATTTCCAGGGAAAACCTCTCTGTGGGCATGGAGAGGGCAGGGAGAGGGAGCTGGGAAAGATGGGGCAGAAAACAGAAAACACAACCCCCTTCCAGGCATCCAGCTGGTGAAACCCCAGTGCCAGGGACACGTGGAAGGGCAGCTGGGTGCCAGGGTGACAGCTCCCTGTTCCTGTCCTGTCCTGGATTAGAAGGTGCCAGGGTGAACTGGGGGTCCCAGTGAAGGTGCTCAGAGCTCCCCAGCTCCCCTGGGCTGTGCCAACAGCCACAGCTCCTCCCAGAGGGAAACAGGTAGGGAAAGGGCAGGAAAAGGCAGGAAACAGGTGGGAAACAGGCAGGAAAGAGGCAGGAAAACTGGGAGGAAACTGGCAGGAAAGAGACAGGAAATCTGGCAGGAAAACTGGGAGGAAACTGGCAGGAAAGAGACAGGAAAACTGGCAGGAAAACTGGGAGGAAACTGGGAGGAAACAGGCAGGAAAACTGGGAGGAAAGAAGTAGGAAAACTGGGAGGAAAACTGGCATAAGAGTCTCCTCTCTCCACAGCACTGGGGACAAGTGTAGGACGCAGCACAAGTGCCAGCAATTCCTGTCACACTGCAGGAGAGGGGAGGGAAATTAAAAAGACTCCGCATTTGGCCGTGGAGACTCTTGGAATGCAGTCCAGGAATTAGGATGAATGCACAGAAATGAGCTCCTGAGCAGCAGATGGGTCTTGAGGAAGGAAGAATAAATCCTTACGTAACCAAGCTCCCTCTGTGCTCTGGTTATGGGGTGGTTGTTTTCTTTTGTTTGGGTTTTTTCCTTTCTTTTGCACCTGCTCTGACTGTGGCACTGGGGCCACACAAGAGCATAAACCCATATTGGTTATAAATACTACATCTGCAGGGTTTATGGGCTGGTTGTGGGGTTTAATCCTCCCTGGGACCGCCTCAGCTCTTTGCAGCTGATTGTTTAATGGCAGCACAATTTTTGCTTGCCCCATCTGAGATTTAAGCCAGGCTTGATCCCAAAGTATTCCTACAATATTAATCGGGTTGAAAAAAACCCTCCCTCCAGTGCTTTGGGAAGGATTTCATTAATTCCTACATGATTCCAGAGCATCAGGAGTCTCTCCCAGACTTCCCTGACCCATCAGCTGGGTTTTGCCGTTTTTATCTCATGGTGTGGCACAAGGATGAGCTGTGGTGGTGGCTGTGCTGGGCAGAGCACTGAGGGGCAGGGATGCATCCAAGGAAGCCAAACCTGGCACCTTCAGAGCCATCTCTGTCTTCTGTGCCTGTTATTTTGGGAGTTTTTGGTTACCCCCAGAAGATTTGGGGATTACAACATTTGGGGATCCTGCCCTCTCTCAGTCCTTTCTTCCTGCATCAGCTGAACTCCTCCCTAAAGATCCTTTGCTGGGCTGGACAGATTTTCTTCTGAAATCTTCTTGCTGCTGTTTTGATAAACTCCCAGGCATGAGCTGCTTTGCTCTCAAACCCTTTCCAAACCTGCCCTAAAAACTGGCACAGACTACTTTTGTGATATGTCCCTCCCTCTTCTCTCTCGGAATTCATCTCCCACTGGAAATCCCCTGATCTTGTTGTATTTCCACCTGGAAAGTTACAACAGCCTAAGGGACACTTAGGAAAGTCTCTGTTGGACATTCTGCAAATCCTACCGAATCTCTGGTGATTTATTTTTCGGCAGGAAGGGTCCTGCCTGTGGAATTCAGCAGGCGATGCCACAGCAGCTAAAAATTCCACCAATTTTTGCCCTGCTCACACTTTTTTTTTTTTTTTT
>VXAX01005169.1:0-25016 GCA_013399835.1 Leptocoma aspasia
AGGGAGGAATTATTCCCCACACTACAGCCACTCCAGCCGTTCTCTTACCATCACAGGGAGCCAGTTTACAAGCCCTCACGGATTCCGGCCGTTCCCCCTCGCATCGGTCCCCGGCGCGGCACAGGACCTGCCGGCTCTCCATCCCCTCCCCGCAGGTCACCGAGCACTGTCGGACACAGAGGGCACAGATCAGGGCATCCTGTGTCACAGCACTTGGCAGAAATTCCCATGTGCCAGCCATGGCTTCTGGGACAGGATGGTGCTGCTCCCACCCTCCGCTGCCCACCTGGGACCAGGGCCCAGCTTTCCACGGCGCGGGGCACGGTGCCCGGTTGCAGGACCGCCGGCTCTCGGGGCGATCCCCGCTGCAGAACTTGGCGTGGACGGAGCGGTTGGTGCCGTCTGGAAGAGGCTGGATGCAGCGCACTGTGCGGAGTTGGTAGCCAGAATTCCCACAGGTTTTGGTGCAGTGTTCCCACTCATCTGCTGCCCAGCTGGGAAGGGAAATGGAGTCAGACATCATCAACTGTTAACCTTTTCGTCCTGCTGTGGCTGCCTTATCCCTGGAGCAAGCTCATCTAGTGGAAGGATTCCCTTCCCATCGCAGGGGGCTGTAATGAGATGAGCTTTAAGGTGCCTCCCAACCCAATCTATTCCATTATTTTATTATATATATACAAATATATATATATACACTAAAACCACCCAATCAGATTAGTATCCATGCTTACACAGGTAGAATCTCCCCTCCATATTTCAGGAACTGCAGGCTGGAAAGCTGTCAGCATCCCCTCAAATTCATCCCACCCAATCTGGCTGGGGCTACCCTGTCCGAAGGAGCAATCCCTGCTCTCCACGCCCAGCTGCACTCACAGGGGCTCTGTGCACTCCTGCAGGTTGCACATCCTGCGGATGGGCTTTGGCTTTTTGTTGCCTTCGCAGAAGCTTCGATGAACCATCTTGTTGTCACTCTTCCTGCGGCACCCATACTTGGTATACTGGAACCCTGGGAAACATGTCAGAGAAACCAGGAGAATCAGGTCCTTGTTAGAATGTTTGGTTTAAATAGGGTTTTCTAGCCTATTAAATGGGTTTACAGGATAGGTATTTTGGTAGTTGCGTTCCCCATTATTTGCTTAAGAGCCATGGACAGAGCATGAGTACAGGGAATACTCAGGAGCATTCAATGCCTGAGTTTGGGCATCCAAAGTAGCTTTGGGCTTTGAACTGAAACATCAAAAGAAGCCTTTTTCTTCCTAGGCTGGAAATGTGACACCTGGGAACAATCATGCACTTCAGGTACTTTAAGCCTGAGCCCTAAAATAACAAACCACTGTTAAAAAAGGGAAGTCAGTAAATCATTCCCTTCCCCCAGGTTTTTGGTAATTTGTCCTGTATTACAGGTGCTTCACCCCCGGCTCACCTCCACCGCAGGGTTTGGAGCACTGGGACCAGCTCTTCAAGGCCCACTCGAAGGTGTCCGTGTCCTCCCGCAGCACATTGTTGCTGTGGATGGTTGGCACCGAATCCTCATGGATGATGTATCTGTAAGTCAGGCTGCATCTGGTGTCGTTCTCCCGAGGAATGATCTATGAATAAGCAAACATAAGCAAACACTGTTACTGATTCCTCTGCTAAGTACAGACACCAAGGTCTGCCTCTGGGATGGTCCTTAAGGCCCCTCCCTGAGCTCAACATGTCACCCACCAGCACCACCACGGCATCATGCAGGGGCCCATCCGTGTGCAGCGTTTCCATGTTGTCCTCAATGCTGTACTCCCACTGCACGCCCAGATCGATGAAGGAGCGGGATCTGGCCTCCTCCCCCTTCCCATTCAGGATATAGTGTCCTGTAGCCTGGTTCTTGATTGCTGGGAAGAGTGAGAGCAGAGCCTGTCGTGCCTCCCCCACATTGGCAGCAATTGGGGTGGCACGGGGAGGGGTATTTCCATCAGATTATGAAAAGAACAGATTTTCATCACATTTTACTTTGCTCTGTGCAAACAGGTGTGTCCCAGATGCTAAAATCTGTAAGTGAAGAGCCGAGGAATAGGAGCCCTGTGGAATTGCCTGGGTTTGGGCTTCCACAGCACACCTCAACAGCCAGGTACAGCAGAGATGATGATGATGATGCTTAAATTAGAAGCCAGTAATTAAAAGCTAGAATCACAGAATGGTTTGGATTGGAAGGGACCTTCAAGATCATTCAGTTCCAACACCCACTGCTCTTCCGTACAGCTTGTTGCAATGCACCATAGGAATAATTAAAAGATACTGCGTTTGATTCACCCTGGCAGTTCCCACTTTCATGCGAGTCATCACAATCCTTGGTTAGTACACATGCAAATTTGGGTCAGTTTAATATTTTGGAAAATTCAACTGAGCAGATGTTTTTTTACTGAGCTCTAGGACTGCAGGACTAAGCCCTGACCACGCAATTTGGAAAGCCCACATTTACCCAACCCCTTCATTGGATTCTCTCGTCCCTCAGGTTCTTCGGCATGAGTACCCCGTGCTTCTTCTCAAGCCCCATACCAAACCTGAGCAGAAAAACACTTACCAAGAAAGTGAGGAGAGGCCTCGTCTTCTTGGATAAACACATGTCGAGCCCCAGGAGGGATATCAAACATCTTAAGGTACCCTTTGGCACATGCAGGGTCAGTGGAGGCAGCAGGGAGGAAAAGAGAAAGGAACAGCCATGGTCAGGAGCGCAGGGCACGGCCAGCTCTGCTTGCAGGAGAGGGCATCCAGCAGCAACCGATGAGCAGGGCTGGGAGACATGGAGCCAATCGGTTTGTAACTGGTGGGACAGGCCCTCCCTGGGCTCTTCTCTTCCAGGGAGAGAAGAGACACCAGTTACAGATCGATTTGCCACTTCCCACCTGGGATCAGTTTAATATTTACGGCCGTGCTGCTCCAAGCAGGATCTATCAACAATTCAGGCAGAATAATGTTTCCTGTGTTCCTCAGCACACGAGGACACAAGCACAAGTCTTTCTCATTGCCTTCCCAAATCAGTCCTCAGCCAGGTTGTTGGACTGGAACTTACCAACTGCCCTTTCAGATGGTCATGTCTGCAGTGAAACTAAAATGTTGTTCCCGAAGAAAAGTATCCTTAGTTTCAATTTCAATTATTTACCAGTGCAAATCACAGGTAATTAGTATAAAATTAAGGAAGCACTGTCATTAGGAAGACTAGAATCCCTTCTAGGGATTGGTCACAGGTACTTATAGATTAAGATTTAATCAAGAGCCCTGCAGTTCTCTGAGTGCATGGCATTTTCATATTCCTGTTATTTTCTTTTTAACAACTGCAGATTTAATTATGCAAAATCACTGGATTCTGGGACTACTGGATGTACTGGAAGTTTGTCCTGCCCCTGACATACACGCTCCTGAGAAAATCCAAGTGAAGGAACAGAAGAGCTGGGAATAGGGAAAATCACAGTCCTGGCTGAGCAGCGCCTGTGCCCAACAGCATTTCCAATATTTTCCTCCAACGCTGTTAGAGCACAGGGAACATCAAGTTTTTGCCTGGTTTGGCATTACCTGTCCGTGTCTACAGGAAGATAGGAACTGCCATTCCCATGGATGCCTCTCTCCCTACAAGCCGTTGCACTTACCCAGAATGTTTTTAGCCTCCTTTGTCCCAGAAAGGGAAACACTGTGAGCTCCTCTGGGTAAGGGAAAGGCTCTTCTGCTCTTCCCTTAAACAGAACACCTGGAATTAGTGTCCTAAGAGCCGAGTCTGGTCATTCCACTGATTGGGTGTCACCCAGATGATCTTTACAAGCAAAAGACATAAATTACATCACAGACAAACGCATTTACAGCGGATTTGGACACATCTGGGCAAGACAACCAGTCCATGGAAGTCAGACAATCTGGGCAGGATTTTAAGCTGGGTACTTGCAGAAACTGTTTTCTAGAAACTTGAATTCTTTTTGAGCACCTCTTGCTCACATGTTTCCCTGTAGAAATAGGTCAATTAGCCTTCTTAATGACCAGATTACCCAGGCTAGAGAAAAACTATCAGCGTTCCCTGAACACCTCCATCACTTCCATATCCATCCACAATCAGGGGCCAATGGACAGCAGCTTATCCTGAACAGGCTCAGAGACGGGCCTCATGGGATGGTGTTACACCCATTATTCCCAAGGTTTGACTGATTATGGCATTATCTCTTATCTGTGAGTGTCACACAAACCCCAGAGGCAACAGGAGACCCAGCCAGCTGTAGGCAGATGTTATTCTTACCGAGCTTTTTGGGAGTGCGGGTGTAGGTCCCCTTCACGGTCCGGCAGTGGGAGTCATCCCCGCCGCAGACCCCGCACTGGTCCTCAGCCTTGCTGGAGCCAATTTCCTTGTCACAGCCCACTTTCTGCAGAAAAAAGGGCAAGACTGGATATGAGGAGGGAATGTTTTCCTATAACGGTGCTGAGGCCCTGGCACAGGTTGCTCAGGGAAACTGTGGCTGCCGTGTCCCTGGAAGTGTCCAAGGTCAGACTGGATGGGCCTTGGAGCAACCTGGGATAGTGGAAGGTCATGGCAGGGGGGTGGAACTGATGGTCTTTAAGGTCCCTGTCAGCCCAAACCAGTTTGGGATTCTATGATAAGAAACAATCAGTGGGAGGAAAGCAGAGCATCTCCACGGAACAGGTCTGTGCTGTTCTCTAGTTTAATTTAAACCTCAAGGAATTAGAGGAATACAATTCTGCAAATGTGGACTTTAGAGACATCTGCAAAGTCTCTCTCTGCTTGTGAGCTGTTCCCATGAGTTGCCCCCGGAGTGTCCCTGGACAAGGTGCTACTCACCACGCATTCCCCACGGACACAGATGCTGTAGGGGTCCCTGTAGGAGCAGCGAGTCCCATCATGCACCGGCTGCTTCATGTGAGCCACATCCCCTGTTTCTCGGGACTGGCAGTACAGGTGACATCTCTTGGGAGCTGTGGAGCCAGGGAAAAGAAAGGGCTGCATGGAGGACAGTGATCCAGGTGCGTTCCCGACAACTATCCCCCCGATGCAGCAAGGAGTGAGAACAGACAGGCAGGTTTGGGGGAGAGGATGAGGGCAGAAAAGTGGAATGGGAAGGAACATGTGGACTGTGGGGAATTTCTTGGGGAAAATGGGCATTTTGGGGGCAAGTGGGGATTTAGGGCAAAACGAGTAGTTTTGAGACACAATGTGGACATTTTGGGTAAAAAAGTATCCATTTTAGGGATAAACAAGCAATTTGAAGTCATAAAGGTGAATTTTAGGGCTAAAGTGGGGGCCTGGGGGGAAATGGGGGATTTTGGGTGAAAATGGAGAAATTAGGGCAAGACTTGTGATTTTGAGACATAATTCTGCGACTTCGGAGCAAAAATGTCTGTTTTAGGGATAAAGGGGCACATCTGGGGGGAAAAATTGGACTTTGGCAATGAAAAGGGCAAATTTGGGTCAGAGTAGGAAAAATGTGGGTTAAAATCAGGGATTTAGGGCAAGTCTGCTAATTTTTAGACATGATGTGTTAATTTAGGGTTAAAACTGTCAATTTTAGGGATAAATAAGAGAGAAATTGACTGTTTGGGGCTAAAATGGAAAAATTTGAGTCAGAGCAGGGAATTTGGGTATTAAAATCCAGGATTTAAGGCTTAAAATCAAAAGTATTGATTTTCAGACAAAACAGGCAGATGGATGGGGAGGGAACCAACTTAATTGCTTTTCTGGGAGTTCTGGGCCTGTCCCTGAGATATCCAGGCCAAGGGGAATGGCTTCAAACCCTTTCAAGTGTCACTAAAGGCCCAGAGCAGGACGCACGGTCAGGGTGCTCGTAGGGCAGCCAGTGGTGTCGGCTGCCCCGGAACTCGAAGTGGGAATTGCGCTGCTGGCACTGCTGCGCCCTGAAGTCCTCAAAGTGCTTCGGACACTCCTCGGTGCTGCACAGCTGGAACTCAAAATTGACCCCGGCGCAATCATCACCTCCATTGATGGGCCTGTGAGAAGAAAACATTCCAGAGATTTTCATCAGGGAGAAATTGTTCCCTGTGAGGGTGCTGAGGCCCTGGCACAGGGTCCCCAGAGAAGCTGTGGCTGCCCCATCCCTGGAAGTGTCCAAGGCCAGGCTGGACAGGGCTTGGAGCAACCTGGGCTAGTGGAAGTTGTCCCTGCCCATCACAGGGGGTGGAATGGGATGGCCTTTAAGGTCCCTTCCAACCCCGACCAGTCTGGGATTCTGTAATTCTATGGAATTCCTGGATTCTCCAGAAGTGATCCTATTTCAAGGGGCTTGAACAGAATGTCCACCCAAAACCCAAATGCCATTTCAAGTGACCCCTCTGAGAAAGCCCAGGTGGGTGCAACTCCCACACCTACATTGGGTTGTTGCACTGGCGTGTGCGGAAGCGAACCCCAGTTCCACAGGTCCGTGAGCAGGAGCCAAACTTGGTCCAGGGTCCCCAGTGTCCATCCTGCTTCAATTGGTTGGTGTTCTTCCACATGCAGTGACCCTTGTAGCACCACTGAGGGAATTGGGGGAGGAAACAGGTGAGAACAGACAGAATCCCCAAATCAAATGTATAAGCACTCTACAGGAACATTTTGCTGCTCCCTGGGGCACATTCAGATTGTACAAGTGTCTCTCCTGTATTTCAAAATAAAGAGAGTTTGCTAAAAAACCCCAGGTGTCTGAGTATAACTCTATAATTGAAAATGGATTGGCAGCAGGACACCCACTAATGGGGAGATTAAAGGGAAAAATCAGGCGCTAATCCTCAGCCTACACAGACATTTGCCACAGGGTGTCTGGACAATGAGTTCTGAGCAGCCATCCCACAGTACCAGCATCATCTGCTTCCCTGGATTCCTAAAGGCACTCGACAGAAACTTTGCAGATGAGACAGAACACAAAAAGCATAACAAAGAGGTCACAGAATAGGTTGCACCTCAGTTGGAATCTCTATACACAAAATGTGTCACAGCAAACCTTGTCTAGCTCCCAGAGTATCCCAATGGGAAAGCATGGCTCCCGCTTTCCCCATGTTCTTGCTTCACCCCAGGAATGCCAGGCAATTCCCCACTCCCCTCTGTGCCCTTCAACCCAAATGGACGCAGCTGTTAGTTTTTTTCCCAAGACAAGCACAGCGCAAAGCCCGGACTCACTTTTCCTGGGGCACACTCCGTGCCATCAAGGGGAGGTCCCTTCTTGGTCTTGCAGAAGTAGGGGTTATCAGGATGGCTGCACCACAGCTGCTTGCATGGATCAAAGGTTCGGAACTGGAAAACACAACCATCGTGAGACCAAATGCAGAACATGAGACTATTTATATCTTTTGGATAAGTAAATATTTTTGTATTTTATTTATACTTTATTTGTATCTTTTTCATTTATAAGGATAAATAAAATCCTTATCCTTTTTGGATAAGGATCCAACCCACTCTGTAGATCCCATCTCACACACCCAATGAGCCCGGCATCTTCAGGGCAGTGCTTACTCCCTGCATCCCCCAGCCCTGGCTAGTGAAAAGAGGAAAGAAGACACCCAGAAGTAGGGCAAAAATGAGACTTTTTTTCTTCCTTTTCTTTCTTGGGATTGCTCTCACCAGTCTGTGCCAGGTGGACCATACTGCCACTCATTTTCCCATTATTCCACAGGACCCAGAGGACTGAGTTTCCCCCATAAATATCCCTCTGCTCTTTACAGATCTCTTTAAATACTCCAGTAACTCTTCTCCAATGATTATGACACTGCAGCTCTCCCATCAGGCCACAGCCCCTTGCTGTGTGTCTCTGCCTGGGTGTCTGGACGTACTGCTGTGCACATCCTGTAGCCCACGCCAAAGTCGAAACGGCACTGCTCATCCATGGAATAGTTGATGCCTGGCAGCTCAGGAAGCTTGGGCCAGTCATGCTCAAAAGGGTCATCGAGAAGACAGTCATAAGAGCTATGGAAAGAGACACAGAAAAAAATACCATGAGAAGATGTATACTCTTAATTCCTGCCCCATCTCTGGAAGTGTTCAAGGCAAGGTTGGGTGGGACTTGCTTGGAGCAATCTGGTCTAGTGGGAGGTGTCCCTGTCCATTGCAGAGGGTTTGGAACGAGATGAGCTTTAAGATCCCTTCCAACCCAAACCATTCGGGAATCCTGTGACAATCTGAGGCCTATTCTAAATCCCGCTGGAGTTAGAGGGGGCTCTCCACAGACTTTTCATCCCAGATAGTGGATGCGCTATGGAACAGCCCCATGTGAGGACGCAACATTCATTGCTTGGAGCTTTTCTAACAGAGACTTGAAGGGAAAGAGGATCTGAAAAAGGGGGATCAGAGATTGGCTGCACCAGGAAGGCCTTACTGGATGTATCTCCTGAGCTCCTGGCCGCTGCAGCGGGACCAGTGGTAGCGGTGGAAGGCGGCCTGCACCAAGGGGGCCATGACACTGCCCATCGCCGTCTCGTCCCCACATCTGTTCCCTTGCCCATCGTGCTCCATGCCCAGCCTGGAACAAAGAACCCCCCCTCAGAGCTACTGCAAAAACAACTGTAAGGAAACAGCTATGGAAGAGGCACCAAACCTACCAAAACCACCAGCACAGGCAGTCGAGGAGAAGGGAGTGAAGGACACTCAAACCACCTCCTGTCTCCACTGCCTGGACCTTCCAGGTCCCTCCCTCACCCCAGAGAAAACAAGTTCACCCTGCCTCCCCTTCCTTTCTTCCCCCACTTGTCTCTCCATTGCTTCAACCACTACTGAATTCCCAGGGGGTTGGAAATAAAACCAGGACAGCTTCCATAGAGCCATTAAATCTAACACCCTTGGAGCAAGCAGGAGGTGCAGCACAGCATTTTGGTGTGATCTGATGATAAAAGTTGTACTTACACATGCCCAGTCTCATGAGCAACAACAAAGGCTGATGAAAACCCGTCCTCATGGTTGAGGGTGCAGCTCCGGACTGGGTGGCACATGCCTGTCACAGGAGCATATCCTACAGAGAGACATCAGGGCTGAGTCTTGAGCTCAGCACATGGATTTTAAATGAGAACCCCCAGTAAACTTCCTCAGGAAAAGCTAACATTGCTCTAAGGCCAGGGCAGCCTGCCTGGCTCCTCACCCTGACCAGTGCCTGCTCTGACATATGCCAAACTTTGGGAGTTCCTGCCCATTATCATTAGTTCCCTGAGTCCCAAGGATGGATGCAGGTGTCAAAGTGGCTGGGATGTCTATAAATGGAAATCTATGGTGAAAGATGCAATGAAATAAAGGGGCATGGAATGCCACGTGCATTGAGGTTCCCGGTGATCCCTGCACACACAGGAGTTTGAAGAGAGCTAAGAAGTATTTATTTATAACTCTCAAGAAAGAAATTCAATCTGCGATTGGATATAAATGGCAAGGACTCATGGCAAGGTCTCCTTGCTTTTGAAAAAGCCTGTGGAATGAACAAGACGAGGAGCTCACAATGCAATTCCCAATTTTTCCTCTTTTCTGGCAGATGCCAGCCAAGAAACACCGAGCCCAGAGCTCTGCTCCAGGTCAGCTGCATTACCTTGCATACCAGCGGGCCCAAAATCTTGCCTGGTTAAGAAGATGGCATGGTCGTGGTGCTCGGCGTGGCTGGGGTCCGACTTCTGCTGCTGATAGGCCCAGCGGCACACGTTCTCCAGGCTGCGCGAGGGGTTCCCCCTTTCGATCAAGCTGATGGACTGAGAGAGCAACACCTTAGAGCCAGTGGCTCCTAAAGGCAGCAGATTCAGCTAAGTTTGGATTTCCTGCCCAGGAGATGAAGGTGGAGAAGCGGCTCGCTCACCTTTGCGTACCCCAACATGATCATTCGGACCAACACGACATTGATGTGAACACCCAGGGACTCGTCATGGTAAATTTCATTCACCTGAGGAAAAGAAGAGGAAAAAATTAAAAGGAAAAAAAACCTCACTGATGATACCAAGGGAACTTCTGAGGCCACGGAGATTTTTTTCATATGCTTGTACCACTACAGTCCTCAGAAGAGGATTCAAGTCTCAGATCATTTCCGCTCAGTGAAAAGTGTAGATTCACTTCCTGTCATCACATACCCCCTTCACATGGAACTTTGGAAAGCACGTGTCAAGCCTCATCTCACGTTTCATGGATCAGAGCTCAAAGAAAAGGGGATTGGGAAAAAGGACTTCAAGTACAAACCCTGCAAATCACATAATCCCAGACTGGTTTGAGCTGGAAGGCACCTTAAAGCTCATCTCATTCCACCTCTCTGCCATGGGCAGGAACACCTTCCACTAGACCAGGCTGCTCCAAGCCTTGTCCAATCTGGCCTGGAACACTTCCAGTGCTTCTAGTTTTGAAGAGTGTTTTTTTTAGGACCAACTTATACTGCTGCCCTACTTTTTCAAGATCAGTTAGAATTCTGTGGTGACTTCTGTACTCAAAAGAGGCTTTGTGGAAGGGAAGTTGGAAAAACAGAATTACGCAGATGGGCCAAAAGTTGTCCTTCTTGAGGCCCTTCCCTGTGTCTGGGAAGGTGAGAAATGTCCTGGCACCAGAGTGTGAAACATCTGTAGGTCCTCAATGAAGCTCCTCATTCCCCTAAAAACAAAATAAATACTATATTATGGGCAATTGGTGAGAAATAAACACCCCTGTTCAGAGGTTGGTGGGTTTGAGCAAGAGTTGGAGGGTTGTTTTATTTTTCAGTCAGGCTAAACAGAACTTCCCCTCAGGGAAAAAGGTCACTGGGAGTTGTCCAGCCTGTGGGCCCTGGCACGAGGATTTCAGTCCATGGTTTAAACCTGAAATCCCTGAAGCTGAGAGCAGTGTCAGCAGGGCAGTGGGGCAGAGCTCAGGCTGCCTGTCCTGTGACGCAATCATCCCAAAGGTCACGTATTCCTCTCTTATTTTCTCCCCATTAATGCAACAGCATTGCTCCCAAAAAGGCCTGGGCCAGGATAAATGTTCACAACTTCCTTCGTGCCAGTAGACAACACAGGAGCTTTCTAGACACAGGAGTGACTTCCCTGGAGACAAAAAGGACCCTGAGCTGACCTTAAGCTTCAAGTCTTCAAGATTTCCCCATAACCCCCATTTTATTCTGTTCCCTGGATGGCTCTGGGCGGCAGGATGTCAGCTCACTCTGCCTTCGGTCCCACAGCTGCTCCCAGCAGATGGTGCCACAGGCGTGTGAAAAACATGGAAGTGATCTGGGACATGGATCAACCCTGCTGCTCACTGAAAAGTTTTTAAAACCAAAAAGACAATATTCTGCAATAATGTGTAACAGAGATTTAATGTTGATGTTCCACAGGGTGTGTGGGAAAAAGGAAACGATTCTCTGAGTGATGTGCTGGAAAACATCACATTGGTTGGGTTAAATTCATACAGGAATAATTTTTTTCCTCTCAGATTCTAAGTTCTCAAATTTAGAAGTTCTGTAAACCCAATGAATAATTTTTAAATTATTCCAGGAATAAAAAGAGTGCAAAAGATGTAAGAATCATTCAGACATCCATAAGACCATTATTAGCGGGAATCATTATGGGAGTAATTAGTCCCTGATCTTCATCCTTAAGAGATTGCTTTTCTTTCCTGGAAAACCTTATGATCCCACAGTTTCTAAGACAGATCTGCTGATATTACCAGAAGGTCTGCTCTGTCAGAGAGCCATTGAGGGTTTAGAACCCCTTTTCCTCTAGATATTTATGCTTTAATCAGTTTTTCTCCAGAACTGTGTTGTGGGAGAAGCTCAGAATTACTAGAAATGGATCCAGTTTACTTCTTTTACTTATTATTTTTCAACTATTTCCACATTATTGGAATTACCCTCGAATGTGCCCTAGGAAACTACTGTGAAAAAGATGAATTACAGGAACATCTTAAAAACAGAAAACCTTCTCCAGCAGCAGTCAAAATGATCCCATTGCTATTTTTTCCCAAACACAGTGCTCTTACGAGAGCTCCCAAGAGCTGTCCCAGCTCCCAAACGAGCCGCGCGGTGCCTTGGGAGATACTCACGATGTTCATGAGGGTGAGGAGGTAGTTTTGGACGTGTTCTTTGCCGTGGAATCGGACAACAGAGTCGTCCACCCCCAGCAGCACCTCGATGTTGTGGTCGTTGTCTCCCGCGTGGCGGCGGCGCCGCAGGCTCTCGTTCAGCTGCTGCTCAATGCGGCCATGCAGGGAACTCAGTGCTCCGAGGCCAGCGAGGAGGGACTCTGCAAGGACAGTCTGCTATCAGTGGAGTCCTAACTCCTGGAAGTCCCATCCCTGGCAGTGCTCAAGGACAGGCTGGACGGGGCTTGGAGTAACCTGGTCTAGTGGAAGGTGTCCCTGCCCGTGGCAGGGGGTTGGAAATGGGTGGTCTTTAAGGTCTCTTCCAACCCAACCCATTCTGTGATTCCATTATATGACTGACGGAATTCCAGTTCCATTTCAGAAACATCCTCCCACAAGGCACCCTCCCCTGCAGAGTCACCACTTCTCTGGATAAAATACATCAGGAACTCTGAAGAAATTATTCTTGTGATGTAGAGCTGTGAGAAATCACCAGAAAACCAATTTAAAAATTCATTCAACTACATGGGTCTGCAATTGATCATGATTCTAACCCCACACACAAAATCCAAAGCTGTTACTTCCACTTATAGCCGTAAAACAAAACGTGCCCAGGGATTTTTGACAGGTAAAACCTCACAGCTGTAGGATACTTGGCTCTTCCCAAATCTACACCACTCTCCAACCATCTCTGAGCAATGAACATCAGTGAGGAACATCTCATGGTGCACACAGTGAGCTTCGTACCATGGCTCTGTGTCCCTGTGGCAGTCAGGAGCACCCGTTTCCCCACTCTTCCCAAAAACGTACAGCGATCTTCCTGCTCTGTGAAGCCAGCTAGAGCAACCAGCATCCAGTGGATGGAGAAGAGAGAACGGTCCTGCTTTCCACTCACACTGTAGGAGGGCTTTCCCCTATGACAGCAAACTTCCAGCCCTTCTCCTCTGCGCTGGAATTCAGGAATGCCAAGGCTGCAAGTCCACAAACTGGCCCTTCCTGCGTCTTCAGGCACTCTCAAGTATGCCAAGCTCAGGACAGCACAACAGTGGGAAAACCACACACCCACTCCAATTCCAAAAACTGCTCCAGCTGGCAAAGCTACCAAGCGCAGCATCCAAGGGAAACCCAGCTGTCACACTGCGGTGCCCACGGCACCAATTCCCACACCTTGCTGCGAAGTCAGGCAGTAGGTCCTCTCCCTAACTGCTGTGCCGAGTCCAAAAAATACGGGTCATGTGAGTGGTTTATCTGTTCTCTTGTCTGTTTTCCATAACGCAGCACTTCAGTGACTTCAGAGTCAAACAATCAGGCTCGATCCCAGGTCACAGGTACTGCCAGCTGGTGTTTCACAGGATGCAGTCTGCATCCATGGCCAAGCACTTAACAGAACATATGGGATCTAAGTCCACTGAGCCCAACTGTTCCCCCAGCACTGCAAAGGCCACCACTAAACCATGTCCCCAAGTGCCACATCCACACAGCTTTTAAATCCCTCTAGGGATGGGAAATCCATCACTGCCGTGGGCAGCCTGTGTCAGGACTGGACAACCCTTTCTGTAAGAAATTTTCCCCAATGTCCAGCCTAAATCTTTCCTGGCACATCCTGAGGTCATTTCCTCTTGTCTGATCACTTGTTACTTGGGAGAAAGATAACACATGGGGCAACGGTGAAGAAACACACAGAACCAGTCTGTCTGTTTGGGGATTTGAGCTAGACAGACTAATCCATCCTAATCTCATTCTGGAATTAGCTGGTTTGTTACCTCTTCCTTTTTAAATTTGCTAGTCACCTGCATCACTTACATCCCGATATTACCTGTAGGAACAGATCAGACCATGCTCTTGTGCCAAGAGAAATGGTTATTCTGGGTTACAGCATGTGTTTGTCCTAGAGTGTAACTGTAAAATAATGGAACTACAGCTCTTTCCCTGCTAATAAATAAAGCTGTGATCTGCCCAAATCTAATTTCATCAATGCTCTTATCAACCCAACCCTCTGTGTACCTAAAGAGAACCCTCAGCATCACTCACATGGGAGATTGCTACCATCTTATTTTATATTGTAAAATACATGGGCTGAATTCTGTGCTAATGATAGAAGCATTCCTTAAATATGTATTTATATACACCTTACATCCATCCAATCATCCATCTGTCCATCCATGTATCTATCTATCTACCTGTGTTCCTCCCATATGTTCACTTGCTCAATTGTCTAATTTAGCCTTTTTCAGGCTAAGGAAGGAAAAGTATCTAGGGAAGATCCACACCTTCACTAATTCAAAATTAAACTAATGAGAAATCAGTGTGGAACCAATTGAGATCAATCTAAGTCCCTTTCCAAAGAGTGTGTTAATGTACAAAATGTCCCCAGGGACAGACGTGTTCTGCAGCTACTAAAAAATTCCATTCTGCTATTCTCAAAGTAAGGAAACTAGGCCAGTCCACCCTGTCACCGCCTCCTGAGCCTTATTTTGAAGTGTGTCTTTTGAAAAACCAGCGAAGAAAAAAAAGAATAATTTAGTTCAAACGCACATTCCAAACAGTTCCAATATAATTCTCACTGATTTCCACACAAATTGCGTACATGCAACATTTCTGTGGCGCTGCCGGTACTGCCTAATTGTGAGGGATCAGCAACAGAAACCACCCAGGTCGTCAGGGCGAAGACATGATGACAGGATGTTCTCATTAAGTTCTGGGATGTGCTGGAACTTGTGTGCTTTGATTTATTAGGTCCTTAAAAAACAAAATCCTGGCAAGTTACACATTCTCCCTTATCTTTTCTTGAAGAATTGCCTGAAATTGCCTTTTACTCCAGAAGCACCAAATGACTTTCTACCACTACCAGAACAGTTTTGTGGCACGAAAAGAATGTGTCCTGCCCTAAGAATGTGCCTGCCCCAAACCCCCTTCCCATGTGGAGCACTGACACTGGGACCTGCAGTCTTGACTCCACGATTTGGATCCTTAATATTGTCACTGTCTCTGTAGGAGAGTTTGTTGTTTGCTTAACTGCTGCCAAAACTTCTGCTTGTTTGTTTTTGGGGGCTGAGGGAAGAGTTTGTCTCTGCAGCAACCCCAACTGAGCCAGCTGGCTGGCCATAAAAATACACAGTTTTACTTGATGTTTCACTAAATGTTCAAGGCTATATGCATGAATAGCTTCCAGAAGCCCCTGCAGAGCATCTCTCTGGGAAATTTCACAATAAATAAATATTATCTGTGAACTTTTGATAACACAAAGCAAGCCAGCTCTGCTGCTGCAGAAACACAGCGCAGTCACACAAAAGAGAACACTGGATTTAACATTTCCCTCAGGGCAGGTGGAAGCAAACACTTGCGCATTACCAAAAACCAAACCAGAAAAACTCAGAACTGCCTGCAAGTCAGACTCACTGAGCTTAGAAAAGACCCTTCTGACCATCGAGTCCAACTGTTCACCCATCACCTGGATGTGGTCCACCACATCAGGATGGGAGTACTGCCGCACCTCTGAGTCTTGGGATGTGGCAGATAAGGTTTGGTGGTGGTGTCACCTCTCCTAAAGGTGTCTTGGTGTTAGAGGAGGTGTCAGCAGAAGACAAAGATGCTAAAGCATTTCCTAATGGAAATAAAAATGCCAGCAACCAGGTCCAGACACAGCTCCACTTTCACAGCAGTTTCACCACACTAAGGAATGAAGAAAACGGAGAGAAAAAGTTCTTATGACTTCACATGCAGACCTCCCGAGATGATTAAGCTCAGAGAATTACCTCTGTTTATGTTCTCTTCCAGTGGGACCTTTGGAGTGACAGTGACTGGCAGAATGACAAACAAACAGGGATTACAGGAAGGTCTGAATCCCGAGGCTGCAGGATTAGTCACGAAATGCATGAACCCCATGGGCCAGAAACACAGATCCCATCTTACTTTGTTCTTACACTTACAAGAGCAAAGGAAACATTCTGGAGTGCCAACTGCTTCCATGAAATATGTGCTTCTCTGGTACCTGAGCAGCTCCAGCTGCAGAGTGATTCTGGGAAGGATGGAAGATTTCCTGCACTCTATTCCTTGTGCTGACATCACGGGAAGGCTCTTCCCTTCCACACACCATCAGCAAAAACAGCTCCTAGCCCTCATTTACACCAGGGCTTGATGCCAGCAGCACACTCAGGGAGCCACGTAGAAATGCATAATCCTCTATGTATTTGAATTATGCTTAGAGCCAACTTGGGATAAACTTTTCCAATGGAAAAGGCTGGAATTTTACCCTGTAATTTTCTTGTCATCACTTCCCTCCCTGGCATGAGGCTTTCTAGGACTGCAGGTTATCCTTACCTGGCAGCAAACACACACAGAACAAAGCCAGAACTGAAGGAAACTATAATTAACTAGGCCTGAATTTAGGTCAACTATTGTTGGAGTCCAGGGCACAGCGAATACTTCTCTGCCTGTTTTTAGAAGCCCTGACTCTCAAAGGAACACTGCATTTAACTTGCGCCCCTGGAGGAAGTTACCAAGGCTTTGGGATGAGTTAGAATCTATAAGCGTGTGAATCAGATAGTAGTATGTAGTAATGCAGCTTATCACAGGGTGAGAAATTTAGGGTTTTAGAATTTTAGCATGAGAGTGGATAGGAGGCACAAGATGGAGGATTTTGGGCGTTGTCTCATCTCCTTGTTCTTCTTCGGCTCCATTTTCTGTAGTATTGGTGGCACAAAGTTATTGGTTAGAGAAAGCAGTAGCATAGGTGTTACGTCAATAGATTAGTAAGAGCTATTGGTAGAAAAGTAGAAACAAAGTACGTTTTGGAAGGTAATTGGGTGAAATAGCTTTAAAAGACCTTGAATCTGTGTGTCTAGACTCCATTTTGTGCCTTGCTTTCTGTTGTGCTAAGTCCGGTGCACTGGACTGCTGATAAGAGAAAAATAAACAATAGACCGAAGACGGAGAAATCAGGAGTCCTGTCCGGTTTTCATCCCTGGCACACAACTCACAAGGTGAACCCCCTCCAAGAGCCCACAGGGGGGTTTCACACTTTTGTTGGTTCCACCAGAAACGCGACAAACTATTAACTGTTCTTTTTCCGTCCCATGACCAGAAACAAACAGCAAAGAGGAACGCCAGCCTGTTCCAGAGTTCTCAGTGCTGGAGAACACGCCTGACATGCTCCCTGGACAGTATGCAACAACTCTGTGCTCACCTGATTCATGGTGAAAGTGCTTTTGGATCTGTGGGAATTTAGTAGGGATGGTGCTGGCAGACCTGTCGCTGTGAGGCTCTAATGTACAATCAAAAGAAGAGGAATAAGGCTCAGGATCAAACTGAGATTGTCTGGCATAAAGATATTGCCCTCTAATAATCAGAAGCTGAGGGAGGACACTGGACAGGCAGAGGAGAAGCCACAGAGGCTGCTCCCTGGACAGCCCACGGACACCCCAGAGCCTTGCCTGGCCACCACTAATACCAGATCCACGCTGGCTTAACACGGCCTCAGGACTTGCCCGGCCTTGCCCTGGCTCATCTGCTCTGCACCTTATTTTTAGCTGGGCTTTAGCCCTAACAGCCAACTTAGCCAATGGGTAGTTATGCTAGAATTACCAACTATGTCTCTTGGAATTCCTGCTTTTCTGGTAGCAAGACATGCCCCCATTCCCCATTTCTTTGATTATTTGGCTCTCTCTCTATATATAGCAAGAATTCCATCATCATTTTATTTGGGAGGTACAGGTGATTTGGTGGTTAGTTTTTTTTTTTTGTGGAATTTTTTTTAGAACAGGTTAAAAACATATATTTACTACATGTCATTATTCAAAAAACCTAATTATGGGTAGGGCTGGAGTCTGGCTTTGACCCTGAATTTTGAAAAGGTATTAAAAACAGTCTCTTGACAATTCCAGGTCTTTTACCAAGACACTATTACAAGCTGTCATTCGTCCTTCAGTTTAGCAACTAACACATGTAGCTCAGAGACTTTAATAGCAATAAACTGAATTTTTCTACTTTAATCCCAGGAGAACATTCTGTTGGGTATAGGCCAGAATTTTTTTGGACATGTGAGGAAGACTTGAGCATTTGGGTCTGACCTTTTATGAGACCTAAGTGACACCTTCTGCTGGTGCTTACATACAAACAGAGGACATGTAGAAGCCTGTGGGTCACATATTGGACACAATAAACCAAGCAAAGCCATCCCTTTGTCACTTTACACCACACCAAGTTCTTCAATTCAGTATCAATGGTGCCCTTTAAACACAGCTGCAATAAAAGGTGAAAAATAAAAATGAAAAACGTCCCATTTTGCAAAGCCATTATCTGTATCAATGTCCAAAAGTATGGAAAAAGCATCTACAGAGGCTCTGAAATCTGATTTGCAGATGAGAGAAAGTAAGTTAGCAATGATGTGCAGCCTGGCCCACTGCTGAGGTGCACACCTGGGTACCTGGGATGCTGGAACCAAACCCAGTTTGGGTATGGGAGGGCTTGATTTTACATCTCAGGGTGGCCAGGCTTTACTCCCAAAGTTTCCAGCTCTTAAGAGCGTCAAATCCATGACTTTCCAAGTCAGACACTCACCCAGGAACATGAGAGAGCTCTGCATTAAGAACCTTAAAAGCACTCATGCCTTCATGTATCATTACATCAATCCAAAAATCATTTTTACTTCACAAAGGAGTACTCTCAAAGCATCCTTGGATTCCTAACTGGAATAATGCACTGTAAAAGGACAGGGCAATGTAGAAAGGGAGGTACCCATTACATTCTGAAAGCACAGGTTGCATTCATAATTTATCTGCTAATTCAGAAGTTACTGGAAGAAGAAATCCTGGATGGCCTGAGCTGTCTGCATTTTTGGGCAGCTTCCCTGAGATCCCAACAGGCTTCACAGGAATTCCAGGGTCTAAACTCTTTAAGCAGGTATTTTCAGCACCAGAACACTACTGTGAGCTTCCAGTGCTCGAGGAAGTTGCTTTGGCAGAGATGCAGTCCCCCCAGTGCTCATTAACTAAGTCATTACAGCAAGGCTTTAAAATTCTCTCACTCCTTACTCCTTGGCATCCGACCCAGCTTCTGCCAGCTGGCTGAAAGCACCGCAGGAGCCAAGCTTCCTATTCTGCAGGCCCATGGAATGGTTTGGGTTGGAAGGGAGCATGAAGCCCATCTCCTTCCGCCTTCAGGCCATGGACAGGAACATCTTCTACTAGACCAGGTTGCTCCAAGCCCCATCCAACCTGTCCTTGGACACTTCCAGGGAGAAGACAGTAAATGAATTTTCAGTGGCAAAGACTGGGGCAAATGGGAGCAGTTTCCACAGTGAGGGCACTAACTGCTCCTTGGGTTGCTCACTTCTTTGGGATAAAGGGAGAGCTGTGTTTACATGTAGCTGCTTACTTTTAAAAGCTGTGCAAGGAACGTGCTCCTAAACACGTGGGACCTTTTACTGCCACAGGAACCGTGCAAGAGGACACAGCCCGGCTGGTGATCCTCTGCAGGCCCAGCCACAGGCCCTTTTCATCAGCAAGCAGCCCACTGCCCACTGTCAACAGCAATTACCCTCTGATCACCACTTTATCTGCCCTAAGCCTCTGGAAGTCAGCAAAGCCTGCTACACTGTCCAGGCACAACAGTGGGACATCGGGACAGAGCCTGGTTCCCTTAGAAGGGGATTATTCCGAGCAGGGAGCTGTGCCTTGCTCGCACAGCACACAGACACATCCAGCCTCCCTGTCCCTTGGGAATGAGGGATGGAGCTGACAGCTGCTGAGGAAGGACTTGTACAAGCCACCGCACAGTTCAATACTTCACCTAAATATCCTAAATGTGAGCTCTGGACCAGCCCCACAAACAATGCAAAACCCCTGCGTCGGAGGCCTGCCACTCTGACCCATGCAAAAGGGAAAGCTCTCTCACCATGATCTATGCAAGGGGAAGTCTCGGGAAAGACTCTTTGCCCTTTTCCAGGACAGGTTTGCTTTCTCCTGCCTGTGGAGAAGCCAAAGAGCTTGTCTGAAGGGCTTGTCTGGAATGCTGAACTGCTGTCCAACTGGAGAGCAGAGCCACAAGCAGCTGAGGCAGCTAAGCTTTTCCATTCAAGTGATGACCAACAGTGAAAACACAATGTAAAAATCCAAGGGGAGAACGCCAGTGGGGACAGGGTGGGGCACAGCAACCTGCTAATACAAAAATGCTGAAGGACACTGTAGTGGCAACAGTGGAAAAAGCAAAAAGGTACTTTAAATGTTTTTTTCTGTAAACGAAAGAGACACAAACACACTTCTCACTGACTTGCTCCAAGTTTTCCTGAACCTCTGAGAGACAGATTAAGGTTGCACCACAACAAATTAAGGACCAGTTAACACTGGGGTCTGGGTCCTGCCTGCTGTCTTGGCAGCTCTCCCCTGGCCTGTCTGTGTGATGGAGCTTCGGAATCTGGATAATCCATCTAGAGGTCACTGGCTGGAGTGAACATGTGACCTGTTACAATAAAACACAGAATCATAGAATTGTTAAGGTTGCAAAGGACCTTTAAGAGTCTCAAGTCCAACCATCTGACACCTGAAGTCTAAGAGACCAAATGAGAAATGGAGGAGGGAAGAGATGAAGCTCTGTCCAAGTGCCAAAGCCAGAAGTTTTGCACATAAAGAAATCAAAGGAGATTTCTGAATTTATTGGGCCTTAAGCCACTTCTTTCCACCTCTCACAGAAGGTTCACAGAAGACACAGAACAGGAAGAATAGCTGGGCCTGGTTCCATTCTACACTGAATGAACCTCTTTACGGGTATAGAAGGCAAACTTATTCCTCAACACCCTCAGTGTGACTTCCTCGCACGGCCACCAGCACAGGTGGTAACCAAGGATGCGAACACCTTGGGCAAGACTCAGCTATCCCATGGCTTCTGCTGAGACCAATGTTTAAAGGAGACAGGAGAATGGAATTCACAGTAATCACTCACATAAAAGGAATAACTGACTGTGTAAAACTGGAAAAAAATGTGGGAACATACTTAAGGCAGCCCATATTACTGAGACAAAGAGAACTTCAAACACCCTGCCAGTGATAGTGAGTCACAAAAGTGTGCGGGCGCGTGACAACGGGTCACTTCCTTCCAATGTCTTCCTCCCCTGTTACTTGTTAATGTAGCTGAAAGCATATTTGTCCTTAATTGCTCAGTTGGCACTAAGTGGATTCCAACCTTCTGAGAGGACAAAGTCCAACAGCTGGGTTTTGGAGCCCAGCCTTCTGATGAGCCCGTGCACCTGCAGTGACACTGGCCATGTTCAAGGCAGGGGTCCTCCACCACTGCAGCTGACTGCCAGGCAGCAGCAGAGCCATGTCTGCATACATGAGAGGTCCCTTCCCACCCAAAACATCCCAGGATTTCACAATCCTGTGATACACACACACTGCATCTGGATACATACATTGGATTACAATATTTAGGTATTAAGGTACGTAAACCTGAAGTTTTGCACAGTTTCATTTGCCCATCAACCCTATCTCAAGCTGAAATCCTTAATTTTTAATTAACTTGTACACAAGAACTGGCTAAATTAATGATTATGGAGTAATTTTGTTTGGAGGAATAAAAATATACATGAAGTGAGCGATTATAAATATATTCCAGCTAGCTGTGCTGGGTCAACAAATTCTGATTCTTCATTGAAAAATAATATTCAGTGTCACACAGGCAGATTATGTGAAATCACAGAAAGTCAAAGCCTCTGCTGTCTCCCAGTCAACCATTTTCTGGAAGGGAGGATTTTAAAACTGGAAGGGCTGACAGGGAGAGAACAGTCCTGAAGTAAAAAAGCCAGCTCTCAATTCTCACAATTCCTTATGGAGTAGAACCTCATCTACCCACAGCTCTGTCTATAATTACACGGAGTAAGTGTGATGCACTTACAAAAACCACACAGCCTGACATTAGACATACTGACATCACACTACTTTTAGGGAAAAAACCCAGCAAACAGGCAGCTTAGGAGGGTTGATTTTCACTGTCACACCTCAGAACTGGTTTGCAAACATGAGAGTCCCATCTACACTTTCCTGTGGCCATTCAGGGGCGGGGGAAGAGTTTTCTGCAAGGCCTGAACACCAGCCCTCAGAAACTGACATAGATTTTTTCATTATGGGTCCACCCTCCTTTATACTTTCCTTTTTTCATATAGACTCTTATACAATGAAGCACTTTTTTTCCCTTTCCACCTCACCAAATTCCTACGAGCGTGCCAGCCTTGCCTGCACCTCGCACAGATGTGTTATGAATCTAACTCGCACTGTTTCCACTCAGGATATTTTGATCGTTCCCCTCTCCTTTTCCCCATCCCAATCCCATCCAAAATAGCACAGAGTCATAATCATAAATTCTCCTGTTCTGACCTGAAAGACCATTCCTTCAAGGACTATTTCTCTTGAAAGGGCTGTGACTAAGCAGAAGGAATTTTTCAGCAAGGTTCATCCCTGCAGCCTGCCATAGGAGGTGAGGTCTGCTGGAAGCATCTTCCATAGGGAATTAGTATTTCTTTCTATCCAGAACCCACCTTTTCCCTCCTGACACTCAAGAACACTCAGACAAAACACAAATTTCCAACTCCCATATACAAATTAATTCAAATAAATTGGAACATCATTGCTAGAGCGTCATCACAATGTGTGAGTATCGAAAATGCCATTTCTTTGTGGAATGACACTTGACCAAGCGTTTCATGCCCCTTCAGTAGCACTCTCTCAATGAAGCTGCTCCTCAAATCCAAGGAATTTTCCTGTGAGAGGAGAGCTGCCAACTTTCCCTCTTTGGCGAGCAGGGTCCCATTCTTGCACCTCTCTCCATTTCCTGCACAGTGTTGCTTTAATGAGCCCTCCAGTCTGGTGGAAAGCTAACAGAGACAGCGAGAAAAAGCATAATAATAAAAAGGAGAGGAACCTGAGAGGGGAGAAGATTTAGGAAGAATTTTCCATTGAATATACACTAGGTCTGACTAGAAATATGACAGTTCTCCTCTGCGAAAGGAGGGAAAATAGCCCAAGTGTTCAGTTTAGACACACAAAAGGACCTCTTAAGCGAAACAATAAATTTAATGACTTAGAATTACAAAGAAAAAAATGCTTTGTCAAATATTGTGTTGCACAAAACGCAACAAGAAAGACAGACCCATGCACCAAAAGCAATCAAGAGTATGATTTTTAATCCTGTCATCCAAAAACACAGCCTTCATCTTGGATTCAACCCCTAGCTAGCACAAAGGGGAGCTTATCCTAGCTCTGGATCCCAGTTTGATAGTATGGTTGCAGTGGCTAAACTCCCAAAGGAGGATGGCAGTGGGAATGATGTGAGAGTGGCAGTCCAAGGTGAGAAAAAGGCTGCTCAAAATTAGGAGACAACAGAATCAATCAATGTAGCAGAAGACTAGAAGTGGCACAACAGCAAATAATACCAGTTTTAAAAAGTGTATCCAAGCATTAGTCATGGATAATAAGCCTCTCTTTCTTGCCACATGGAATTTCAGCCATTTCTCAAAATTCCACTGGCATAAATATAAAGGAAAAGCTCCAACTATAAACTGTCACTGAATGCTGTTGAACCCGGGCTCCTACTTTTTTTTTCCATGAATGCACTGTAAGTCAGTATTCCAAGAGCAACAAATGTCTCCAAGCCCAAGCTATTTCCCAACAGTCCATGGACCATGAAAGTGTCCAAGATAACAGCAAAAATATGCACAAGGCCATTCTACCCAGATACCAGATCCACAGAGGAAGGGGGTGTCCCAAAACCCCAGGCTGATCTGCACAAAGGGGGTCTTGGGTTGGGACAACAGCTTCAAAAACCCAGCTGAGCACAAAGATCACTATACTGCTGACCTGAAAATCCTGAAAAACAAATAATATCCAAGTCATTAAAGAGACAGACAGACTATCTGCTTGGGATTTGGGAAGTTTGACTTGGATAGAAGCTCTGCCACTGTGGAACAGCCACTTGAAAACTGTGGGGCATCAACTTACCCACTTCTAGTTGGGGTAATAACCTGCAGTGTCTTTGAATATCCCACTCCAGCTGAATATGATTGTCATCCCAAATAAGCCTTCACAGAAGATGCTGAAAGCAGCTTTTTATGTCCTAAGTACCTAAAAGGTTTCACAGATGCTCTTGGTTGTCCAGTTCTGCTCTTCTACAGAAAAGCACCTGAGGGAACTCACTGTCCAGCAGCACAGCTTTCCAGTTTCTCCCTGGTTTTCCAGCTTCTGCCTCAGCTTCCCTGGCATTGCAGACACAATGCTATCTTTTACCTGTGCCAGTGCCTCACTGCTCTCACTGGAAACTTGTACAGGGACTGCAAAGTATGGAGTTATATGGAGATACTGGCAGCTGGAACACCTGTACACTGTGCCATCACCTAGGAGGTTCAGAAAAGGGATGTTAAATTCAATGCAGGGAGTGCTCTCTCTTTAAATAAATTTAAAGTCTAATTTCTTAAGGCTTTAAGAACAGAGACAGGACAGCTGGAGGCAGAGGACTCTGGATTTCCATGGAGCCTTACATCTGAAGAACAGCTGTGAGTGAATCTGTGTGGCAAAGGCTCAAGAATACAAGTGCTCAGCTTTAAATCCTACAGATACAGACATGGAATGACCTGCAGGAGACATTGCTGCCTTTTCCCCATCGCTTCCTCC
This sequence comes from Leptocoma aspasia, assembly GCA_013399835.1. Taxonomy (NCBI): domain Eukaryota; kingdom Metazoa; phylum Chordata; class Aves; order Passeriformes; family Nectariniidae; genus Leptocoma; species Leptocoma aspasia. Next base: position 24,682 of record VXAX01005169.1, read on the forward strand.
CTCAAATGCCACAGGTTTCCTCTCTACGTGGGAACAAACATCCTAAATAAGTGGTATTAGAGGGCCTGATCAAAAAGCAGGCATTTGGGGTTTAGTACCAATCAAATTTCTCCCACTATCAGAAATTCTAAGTGAGCCTGGAGATGGAAAGAGAACACATCTGTTCACTCCAGTGCTGGTTCCTAATAACGATGCAGATGTTTCCAAATGGAAGTGGATGGGATGCCCAGATGGCTTTCATTGTCCCATTTTTCCAAGCAGCCTGACAAACTTCAGATGTAAAAAAATAAATATGAATGATGATTCTGTCTCGCCAGCACCAAAAAAAAAAAAAA
>VXAX01005169.1:25031-54630 GCA_013399835.1 Leptocoma aspasia
AAAAAAAGAGCATGTTTGACAAAGAGCAAACGAAGCAGATGTGAGGAGGTCAGAACTTCATCAGCCTTCCTCCAATTAAACCAAGTGTCTAATCAACCCCCACAACACGGCACAGTGCTGCGTGGGCCCTCAAAGAACAGATGCTTTTAATTGATTTATCTCCCCTTGTGTTCCCTACTAAAGAGCACTGTTAACTAAAGGAAGACTGATTTTTACTTCTAGTAGTAAATGTTCTCAGCATCAGAAACTTGGAAGCTCTGAAGTGCTGGAAGTAGTGAAACTATACTGTTACTTATTCTTGGCAGGGAAAACTCTGATTAAGAAAAGGGGCTTGAAATAAATCAAGAATCAAGCCCGTAAAAGCAAATTGAAAAATACCATTAAACTACCAAAGCAGAGGCTCAAATGCATCTGTTTGCAAATTCACTTGTGATCAGGAATAAAAAGAACATGGAGTTGGCTATGGAAGAACCTGAGCAGAACCCAGGGATATGGTAGTGCATTTTCAAGGACTGTTCAGGACAAACTACATAAAACAGTTCCCAAAATTAATTACATGGTTTCTGGATACTCACTGCCTGTTGGTTAGAACTGAGCATTCAAAAAGTAAATAAATAAAGTAATAAAACATTTTGTGAACTGGATTCTTATTGCTATCACAGATCTATGGAATACAGGGCTTTTGCTGAAAATCAACAAAATCTATGATGGTACTAGTTACATCATCTGGGATGATAACAATTAGAGTTTCTTCATAAGCCACAGAGTATAATGAGTTACCCTTTCACTCTAAGGTACTTGTCAGGAGTTTTCGAAACAGGTTTGCCACAGATCAAATGAAAGCAAGAGATATACTTGGAATTGATCTCAGTCTAGAAGCAGCAGCTGAATTTTTCATGTTCAACATGGTTTTCAAGTAGAGTTTGACATATTTGCTCTATGTTGTGAGGAAACATGGAAGATCAGAATGCAGTTTCACCATGGGTTGGCCCTGAGCTTCCTTTCTGCCCTAAGCAAGGGAAAAAAAAAGCCACGAAGAATCTTCATCATCAAATCACAGATACTGAAAGGCAAATAAAAACCTACATCCAGAAACAAAAGAAGAAAAAGAACTGATTTGTAGCTGGTTCCTAATTAGCTCCCTAACTTGGTTAGCAAGTCCAAGACCTAAGTGAAAAGTACTTCACTATTTTGCAGAGCAGCCTGCAATCATCCCCAGTGATTCTGCTCAAGGTACATTTAGAGCTCCTAAGAAACAGCTTCTTAGCTGCTGCTTCTGCTTCAGCAGCTTCTTCTCTTCCCTCAGGGTCCTCTTCTCCTGGGTTACAGACACCTTCCACCACCCCAGAATGCTCCAAACCCCAGCCAGCCTGGCCTTGGACACTTCCGGGGACAGGGCAGCCACAGCTTCTCTGGACAAGCCATGCCAGGGCCTCCCCAGCCCCACAGGGGAGAATTTCCTCCCAGTGTCCCACCTAACCCTGCTCTCTGGCTGTGTGAAGCTGGCCCACGCTGCAGACTGCAGAAATCCCCAGACCCACGAACTTTCACTCTCTGCTTGCATGGACCTTCTCAAATCTCACTATGCCACTCCACAGCACTTGAAAACACAGTGCAGAAGGGCCTGCACAGGAGGGAACAGGGTACATACTAAATTGGTAAACTATTACAGCATTAACTTCGACATGAAACGGAGGACACACATCCAAACCCTTCAGGCCCAGAGGTTATTTCGATGCTTGAGGGCAACCACAGACCCACCACTGACTCTCCCAGCTATATGACTTCTGTTAATAATTAACAGAGTTACTACTACCTCTTACTTTAATACCTCTAACAGATCTATTGTCAAGGAGAGAAAAGCACAACTACTATTCCTTCTGGAAATTGTGACTTTATGTTCTCTGGAGCTACTAGTGAGGATAACTGGAAAGGCACAGCAGAGCTCTAGCTCTCCATTAAGAAAGCACAAAGTTCCTTGGATGGCCTTGCATCACCTGTTACTGTTTCCAGCAGAGACTAAAAAAGCTCAGTTTACACTGTGTTTAACCCTGTTGCAGTTGAAAATTTATTATCTGAATGATTTTAGGTATTATTACAATTTTGCACAAGATGATCAGTGTATTTGGAAGTTTTTATTATAATTTGCAATAGCCAGGTGCTGTTGATTTATTATTTGATATCTGTAGGATTAAAGAACACAGTACTTTGGCAAACAAATTGTTATCCAAACTGTGATCCAAATTTTGCATTTATGGCTACAGGACAGTCATTTCACACAGAAAGACAGCACTTGCTAATTAAGTGTGCACTTTCACACACACTCACAACCCATCACTCCCTGTCCTCCATGGAGGATTGCCAGTGTCTGAATCCACCTCTCTCCAGATATCTAGGTCCACTGCTAGGCATCCTATGGAGAAATATGGTAGAAGAAGGAAAATCCTACCGTTGCTAGCCACCTGGTGGACCCAGCCTCCTGCCAGGAACAACGGGAAGGACAAACCTATTCCCTGCAAGCATGCCACTAACTGCTGGGAGGCAGCAGCCTGCTGCTTACCTGGGTGGAGAGGTAAAATGCCAAAGGAGACACAAGGTCATGCCTCCTCTGGATAGGTCCTCAAACTTTTCCAGGAAATGTTTAGAAATAGGCCTTGCCAATAATGCTGCAAAGGAAGACACACCAACAAAATGCTTCCCTTGGCTACTCCTAAAGTACAAGCCAGTTAAGTTCTTCATCCCTCCCTGGGTTCTGTTCCCAAACCACATGGTATTTGATGGAATCCAACACAGAGTTCCCACAGGTCAGCCTCTCCCCGTCAGCTTCACTGAGACATCAATTCCCTCCTTTCCAACTCTAACTGCAGACTCAGACTTGTGTGACTTTTAATAACCTCAAGAACCCTAATTATCTGGCTGATCCTGTCCCATGTTATTGGAATACTCCAAAGAATGATTAAGCAAAGTATTCTGGAAAAAAACCCCTGTTTTCTTAGCAAACAACAGCTGGGTCATGCTGTTACTCTGCAGTCTTTTACTATTGCATTTTGGAAAGATTTATGCACTTGTGTAACCCAGAAATGGATCTGAAGAAACTCAGTCCACTGGGAGCAATGCAAAGTATGAGGCTGATGCTCTCACGTTAGTAATTTCCATCCGCATTCCTGTCAGCTCCAGCTGCCCAATTCTGTGTCATCCCACACACGACAAACCAGATAAGTTTATTTATCATCTACACCATGTTTTGAAGAGATAAAGGGAAGGGTGCAGTGAGCTCTGGGACATCTTGATGTAATACATGGGGCACAGCAAGAATTACTCCACAGTAACCCCACATGGACCCCACCACAAGCAGGAGCATGGCATCCAAACTGCTTGCTCAAAACACACCAGATGCATTTTCCTTCTCTGTCATAGACCATGGACGCCAATATCTCATCCAGGTATTTTCAAAGATATAAATGAATTAAATTGCCCTCAGTTTGGATTCTTAAGCTGTTTCTAGAATATTCCTATAATTTTACTGAGCATCAAACCCATTAAAAACCAGGTGTTTCACAGTGGGGAAAAACGCTAAAACTGCAAAAAATTCAGGAGGAGAAAGTCCAGCAAGAGTCTTACAGTACGGAAATCACTCTTCTATGTTATGACACAAACTGCTATGTTTTAGTTCATTTTCCCATCAAAAGCCTGCTGTAGAACACAGACTGATTAAACAAGGCTCTCTGCTCCCAGTGAAAGAGTCTCTTGGTGCTCTCATTTCGGTCCTAAATTTGTAGGATGTGCATGTGAAACACATGAACAAGCCTCAGCCCCCGCAAGCTGTGGGAGAATTCATTTCCTCTGGTTCCTGACCTCAAATTCACATGAACTCCCCCTGATAAGACAACTCTTCTGATTCTAATTCCCATATTCTCACAGAGTGCCATCCTGGTACGTATGTCCTGGTCCATAAAAAGCACTTTGAACCATCTCACGTGCACCTTTCTGATCAAACTCAGCTGTAGAAATGAGCCACTTCACACCCAAGCCAGAGACCTCAGTCCTACATGGACCACCCAAGGGTGACCCTCACCTTGGCATGTCTCTCATGATTACTTTGAGAATGTCACCTACAAACCAAACAGGCTCCTTCACATAGGACCAGCTGCTTACACGATATTTAAAAACCTCTCCTCTCTGTTAGCACCACTGTTTATTGAAAGTCATCTTCTTCCTATGCAATTTGGGGGCACAGGGAGTTTTTATTGGAAAATGGTATGAGCCCTGGAATGGCCACAAGCTGAATATACTGACCTGTCTCCATTTTTCAATTTTCCCTTCATACAGATTTTTCTGTGTGTTTTACTACTCTGGCACTGGGTGCCTGCAGTTGGAATGAAGCCTTTATTCTTGGTTTTATTTAAAAATCATTTTCCTTTGTTATTGCCAAGAACAGAAGACGACTTAAGCAGATGGATGTTCCTGCTCTCATCATCAGGCACAACCTCCCAGACAGACACAGAGCAAATCGGTCACTTCACAGCACCTTCTGATCCAGTCCTGCTCAAGCTTTCCTTTCTTAAAAAAAAAATTGTAAACTTTTCCACACTATAAAGTTTGTGTTTCCCTTTTCTTCCTGTACATCCATCACCAACACTCCTTTTCTTTTATACCATACTGTGCTCTTCCTGTTCTATTTGATTACCTTTTCCTTAAGCAAACTGTTACCTGAAAAAAAAAAAAAAAAGAATCAACCCAACCCCACAAACTATATTCAATGAAGAACTTCAGAGAATCCACTTAAGTTTCAATCTAAGAGAGGAAGGCTAAGTTACAAGCAAAAGCTCCAGAAGTGCTGGACAAAGAACAGGGTGTCCTTAGACAATGCAGGTTATTGCCATCAATACAAGTTACTGGTGGCCCTTCCTTGGGGGACTACGAGAGAGCTGGAGAGAGACTTTAGACCAGATATTAGGGAGAAATTCTTCCCTGTGAGGGCTGTGAGGCCCTGGCAGAGGTTGCCCAAAGAAGCTGCCCCATCTCTGGAAGTGTCCAAGGCCAGGTTGGATGGGCCTTGAAGCAAGCTGGGATAGTGGAAGGTGTCCTTGCCCATGGCAGGGAGTGGAGCAAGATGATCCTTAAGGTCCCTTCCAACCCAGACCATGCTGGGATTCTGTGATTATACAAGAATGTCCATATTGAACAGAGGATGTTATACAACATGCTGTAATGAGTCTACACAGAAATCATTTCCATCTTCCCCATTGTTCTGATGCACAAACTTGTGTGTTGGGCTGTGCAGCATCAAAAATATCCTCCACCAGAACAAGGTCATGAGAAATTCTGCTGAGAAAGAGTTCAGACACCCTCTGGCACGACAATGTCCCTGAGAACCACTAATGTGCCTGGGGAAGTGCAGAGGGAGGTCTCCCAAGCAGGCAATAGTCTTCCCATTCTTCTACCTTCTATTCCAGGGTCTCATTCCCAGGCAACCAGGAGCAATTCCCAAATCATTTCTTCCTCCTACATGTTTCCCACCTGGGACAAAGACACTCGACGCCAGTGCCATGGCAACCCCATCAGACACACAAGCACTTTGGTTCTTCGGGGAAAATGAAAATTCTGAAAGGAAGCTGGGAGATAAAGGCTCCTACTCCTTGTTTCCCACTGTTAGGAAGTAATTACAAAAATACTTTCATCTCAAGTGCTTGCTGGGTGAATAGGATGTCATTTAAAAAATACTATGGTGTGAAGAGGAGGATGAAATAGGAAAGCTCTGAGTACATTACCACGCTGTGTAACTGCTAAGCTCAGGGTTAGTTGTCATCATTCTACCATAAAAAAGTGCACAGAAAAAATGATAAATGAACAAACAGGAGGAAAGATAAATTGAATACTCAGTTATCAGCTCGAGCAGCATATGACCCAAACCCTGCCTCATCATCCCACTGATGCACTGATGTCAGTCTGAGTGTTCCCACTGACTCCATTGGACTTGGATCAGGCTTTTATGTTTCTGAAACATAGCTTGGGTTTTATTTTACCACACTCCTGAGCCAAATTCAGTCGAACTTGCACAGAAGGCCCTCCTAGGTGCAAATTTTATTGTAAAAAAAACCCTATTCTACAGGTTCTTCACCTGCTTCTGTTGCGTCTTGAGCACTTTCAAGGAATAATGTTAATGATCACAGTTCAGTGATGTTTCTCAGCTTATTAACGAGGAGCAGCTTCTTTTCATCCCACCCAGACAGAATATTATCATTGTTATACTTCCAAAACCTCCCACACTCAGTCTTGTCCTGAGAGCATTTCCTTCCATTCCTGAGTAAAAAGCTATTTTGGTGAGAAAATTTTAAGTATTTATTTAAATCCTGTTTTAACATGACAGTCTCATACACTGTTCTGTTCCTTTCAGCTCTGTCTGCACAGCTCATTCACTTTCTGTCCCTCAGACCCTTCACCCCCAACATGGAGACTTTGCCTTTGTTCCTTAAGCATAAGTATTTTTTGATTTAAGAGACATTACTTGGGAGTAACACAACATGAATGCTGACTACCTGTAGTACTCAACCCAAATGAGAAGCACAGATGTTCAGTGTCTTTAGGATCAAGACTTAAATGACTGGGGAAGTAGAGCTTACAAATGTCATCCCAGGACAATCTGACATGGAAAAGCTGTCAGGAGATTGTCATGTATATTTACACCCATGGAGACCTCTAGACACTGTCCTGCTCTGTGATATGATTCCCAGACCAGACCTAACCAGATGCTCATCCCAGATGCTTAAAAACAATTGTCCAGTGTCACATCCTACTGCATTTAAGTGTTTTTTTCAATAGCTGGGATTTCCCATGGGAGGCCTTGCTTTCCACCCCACAGAAGAGGAAGAGCTTCCTTTGTCCAGGGGAACTAACATGAGCTCAGCACTTCAAACCAGCAAACACCCTGTCCAATGGACACCACAAGGACCAAGTAGGATTTTGAGTTAATAAAATTATTTTTACATTTGGTGGTCAAGACCTACTGCTTCCATGCACTGCCTCACCTAGCAGAAGAAAGATCAGAATCCAAGGAATACAGTCAAACAAGATCCTTTGAATCAGCAGACAGATTACCTGTGACATACAAACAGTCAATCCTGCCAACAGCCTGTCAAAATATGGAAAATTATCCACATTCCCCTGATACCACTGAGTGAGAGCAGAAGCATTCTCTAAGCATAAAAGATAGAAAACTATCTACAGTTCCCTAGTATCAAAACAAACCCCAAATATTCAGGTCCATTTATATGCAAGAGATCCTACTCACATCAAAACGACTGAAAAGACAGAGGTATAAAAAGGCAATAATTAATGAAGGAATCCTTCAAGGGACCTAAACTGGATGTGCACACACACAAAGGAAAATTCCCCACAGGAATGAGGCAGGATTTCCAACCTGATTTTTTGAGTGTCTCATGTAATCATTTGAGTGTCTCATTTTGTGTCTACACAAAGCAAATTATGAAAACAATCCACGCAAATTGCCCCTGTCATTCCCTAAAGAGGCTGTCCAGAGCCATGGATACCATACACAAGAATCAGCACAGGGCACAGCTTCAGGGTGGGAAGGCTGAACCCACACTGTCCAGCAGCTTGAGGCATCCCAGTATATTCCCCATTTCTGGTTCCCAACTAAGACAGCTCCGTAAAGCTTCATCAAAGAGACAGCCATAAAGGAAACAGGGCAAGAGAAGTGGGTAGGTGTGCTGACTTCCATGAGAGCACCAGACAGGAACCAATCCATGCTCCACAGCACTGTGATCATCGTTCAAACCTTGCTCTCAAGGATGGCAGCTTTTCGACTTACAACTCCTACGCTCATTCTGCCCAATTGCTTGAGCAATGTCCAACCAATCCCCAAACGCTGTAAAATCCTGCAGGAATACCAGATGTCCTGTCAGACTGCAAGCTCCTTCCATACAGCTAGAGCTGGAAGCCTTCCTCTTAGAAAACTGACTTGTTGTAGGGAAAACATGACACAGCATGTCCTGTGTCACTGCCGAGAAAGGCTGTCACGCTGTTTCCAGTTTTGTGATGACTTCATTGACAACAACAATTTTAAGTACTTTTTTATCTTAATGGCTGTTTTGTTGAGTCATCTGTCATCTGAAAACTTGGATTCTTGTGTCTGCTGGCTGAACTCCCAAAGCGTGAGCAGGCCGTACTCTGCATCACTGCCTCGAGCCCAAGCACGGTGCCGGGGGAGCAAGGACAGAGAAGAAACAGGAACATTTTCATGGCATCGATGTGCAGCTCATACATAGACAACTCAACCACTGCAAATGTTTCCTCAGGCTCCACAGGCTTGGGCACCTTGCTTTAACCTTGGTCATGGAATCTTCAGGTTGGAAAAGCCCTCCAAGATCAAGTTCAGCTATTCCCCCAGCACTGCCAAGGCTGCCACTAACCCATGCCCCCAAGTGCCACATCTACATGACTTTTCAACCCCTCCAGGGATGGTGATTCCTCCACGGCCCTAAGCAGCCTCTGTCAGGGCTTGACAAACCTTTCCATGAAGAAATTTTTCCTAATATCCAATCTAAATCTGCCCTGGTGCAACTTGAGGCCATGTCCTCTTGACCTGTCACTTTTTACCTGGGAGAAGAGACTGAATCCCACCTGGCTATAACCTCCATTCAGGGAGTTGTGATCTCCTTTCAGAGAAGGTCTCCCTGAACCTCGTTTTCTTCTGGCTAAACCCTCCCAGATGCATGAGCTAAATTGGAATGGCCTTGTTGGGGTACCAAAAGCCAAGCACCTCTAGTTCTGTGCATTGTAAGTACTTCTTTTATTTCCCAAACCCTTTCCAGTTTCAAGAATATGTGAACACAACGTAAACATAGGAATGTGAGAAGCTGAAAGATACTGAAATAAAGGCAGAGCACTGACGGGTGCAGAGCTGCTCTTTCATCCTGAGCCCAGAGCCCCAAAACCCTCAATCTCCAATATGCAATGCCTTGGCTTATGAGGATTTGTGGAATATTAAAAAAGACACACAAGCAAATGGATTAAACTACACAATAATTATTCTCAGACACGGTAATTATTCTCAGATGGACCAACCACATTATCTTCAAGGCAGAGAGGAACTCTTGGATGTGACAAAATATATCCAATCAACACAACTGCCTTCAGACTGCTTTCATTGCAACCAGCAGGAGGAGGAAAACAATAAATTGGCACAATTTTGCTGCTGCTCAGAAAGAAACAGAACCCAAACTTTAATCAGGAATTGTACAGCCTCTTTCAAAAGCTTCCATAGGCTGGAGTCACCTGGAATAGATCTGCAAGCACCCCCCACAGGGTACTGTACCTTCTGTGTGGACATCGGGGAGCACGTCGGTGGGATGCTGTGCTACCGCCGACCGCTTGTACACCATGTGGATTCTTCCCTTCTCCTCTTCCATCTGCTTTCCTCTTTCCAAAGGCTCGATGAAGTATTCATCCTCATCAGTTTTTATCATCCCAGCCTGGTAAGGAAGAGAGAAAACATGTCCATATGTCATTTTAGAGCCTAAAGACCTAGCCTGAGGCTCAAAATCAAATACCAAGAGGGATGAAGTATAAAATGCTTGGAATACTACTGTAACCCATACATTTCTCCCCCCCACACCCCCCCAAAATTTCACAAATGAAAAGAGCTTGAAGTTTTCCAGATGAATGGAGACGAAGGGGCAGAAGCAGCTTATGCATTTTCAAGTGAATCCTCCCTGTAAACTGTAGTGCCAACCCAGCACTTCCTTCCCCCCAGCCAGAGAGATGTCCAGGGAGGTGCTCGGAGCACATATTTTTTAAGGCTCCCTTGGAGAAAAGGCTGTGGGGGATTTTCAAGAAAAAAATATGTAGTGGAATTTTTTTTCCCCACAAAAGCACATTGATGGAGCAATCCAGGAAAGCAGTCTCCAATCTTGGAATGCTATTAATTTTACTACTTTTTTCTTCTAAATTAATGACATTCAAAATTTCCATCCATTGAAGGAGGCAGGTTGGAATCTGTGCTACTGTAGAGTTCTCCAGAGCTGTCCTCAGGATTCTGTGAAAAAGGGAAGACAACAGGACCACCAAAATCCAAAAGCAGCCTTTGGGGCATAGTGGCTGGAATAAACCTGCCTGTTCCCAGCACCACCTAAGCCCTGAGGCTCAGGGAAGTGGGTTAACTCTTTGGCTTTCCTACAGACTCGCTTCTCCCAGGGAAGAATCCAGAAGGAACCTGCCCAAGGTCCCATCAGCACCCCATCTGCATCTACCTTGCTCCCCAGTATCTGTATCTGTCTAAATGACTTCTGAGGATTAATTCCTTTCATCCCTGCAGTTCTTCCTGTCCCCCTCGATACAGAAGAAATGGTGCAGAGTGAACAGAGGGAATTCTATGGAGGTAGAGAGATGCAATAGCAAGTGCTGCTGGAGTTCATAATAAAAGGTACGTGGGAGCAAGGCCAAACCCAGTCTGGCCCAGGCAGCCCACCTAGGAGGGCTCCCCAGAGGACACCAAACCTTATATCCTCTACTGGACAATCCATGGATGAAGCAAAATCTGGAAAATACTTTTTTTGTTGGTTTTTTTTTTTTAAATGTAGAAGATGCAGACAAGCATAAGGGAATAAGAAACAATATAAAGCCTTGAGAAAATAACCTGCAAGGGCAGGTTAAACTAAGGAATCACTTCCTGAGCCAAAATCAACAGTATTTAAGGGGGAACATGATTCCCTATAAATATGCATGGGGTGTTTGTAGGGAAAGAGGAAAGAGCCCTTCATTCAGAGAGCACAAGGGAGAGCTGTGAAGTGTCCATTAATGGCCACATTTACCTTCAGTATTAAACATTATAGGTGGGATTTCCAAAAGTATTTTAGGAAGTCAAATGCCCCCGTTTACTAGCGGTTTGCAGCATGGGTGAGGCAGTTAATTCCCAGGTGAGCTTTGGAAAGGCCACCCTCAAAACATCAGGAAGTTTGTTCAGCAGTCACACTGATGGCCATTATCAAATGCTTCTAAAACTGATCACCAGAGAGTAGGAAAGGCTTTGGGTTGTTAAACCCATCCTACCAGCCCATGAGGTCAGAGGATGCTCTCACTTTCTGCTCCCAGTCTCCATCCCAAGCTCTGCTGGTATCTATACTGTGAACACCTTGTGTTTTTTAAGACACAGAATCTCTCAGAAAGAAGATAACACTGTAAGTTATGTCTTCAAACTATTCTTAGTGCCTTTGTACTACAAAGAAATAGTCTTTCAAACACTGATGTGACACCCTGGGGAACCGAGGTGTTAATTAACAGCTATTTCTCCTAAACCAGCTCTGAACAGCAAGAGAACAGATCTGTAAAGCTGCTTTAAGCAAATCAGCCACACAATATGGGAATTCAAGATGCACAGAGCTTCCCTGCATCTCTCTACGTGAGAATCTTCATTTATACTACAGACATCCTTTAGCTGTCTCAGGATCTGCACATCCCTCTGTCATACACAGTAATCTGGAAACACCACATGCTGGGTCTTCAGTGGGAAGCGTTGAAATAGAGGAGATACAAGCTTAAAAAATTGAAACTTAGCATCACGTTCAGGGCTCTACATTCATCTCCAAACACAGCAGGCTATCAATAAGTGGAAGCAGATTTATCAGCAGGTTGGAGCTTGCTCAGTAGCAGGAGGCTACATGAAATGGTCATCCTTAGTAAGAAACAAGCAAGAAAAAAATCAGGAATGAACACAGGAGCGTAAGGACGCCAAAATCCCCTTCCCCTCCAGAAGGTGGTTCCAACTTGTGACCCCTTCAGTCACACACAGGTGCAAATATGGACTGTGCTGTTGGACCTAGAAGGGAAGCATGACAAGATCACAGCTCTCACCAGAGTGAAACAGGCTTGGGTGAAAAAGCCAGGCAGTTACTTTCCAATCCAAGGACACTGAAGGATTCAGTGAGAAAAGGGAGAACTACCTGTGTCCTGCTTTATGGGAAAGACTATGCTGAGGAGGATGAACCGGCTTGCTTCAAAGAACAAGATCAAGTCCAACACCTGCACCAACATAGTAAAACAGACAGGATCTGTACATAAAGAATTTCAAAGCCTGGAGATTTCGCTAAATGTTTTTTCTTCCCCTTTCCACTCTTCAAAACAAGGGCAGAAGAAGCCTTTGTTTGACCAAGAGAACCCGAGTATCCTTCACTCTCATGAAGACCAACAGAGATTTGGTCTATCCAATAAAGAGGTCATGGTCTGGTTTCAGTTTCCACCTGCATTTCCTCCAAGCATCCAAAATGGACTCCCCTTGTTTCCCAAACAGAATCATGGAATCATGAACTGGTTCGGGTTAGCAGGGGCTTTAAAGACCAACTTGTTCTATCCCCTGCCCCTAGGGACACTTCCACTAGACCAGGTTGCTCCAAGCCCCATCCAACCTGACCTCAAACACTGCCAGGGATGGAGCAGCCACAGCTTCTCTGGGCAGCCTGTGCCAGGGCCTAACCACCCTCACAGGGAAAAATTTCTTCCTAATACCCAATCCAAACCTTTCGTCCTTCAGCTTAAGGCCATTGAAACTAAATTTCCATTCTATGGAAACTAAATGAATCAACCACCCCATACACCTTAAAAATTAAATGCAGAAATACATATCTGGAATATATATGGAAAATGAGAACTACTCCAAGTATCAGAATCAGGATACCTGGACTAATTCTCACTTTGGGCCACACACCAGCTTGTAGCAAAATCTCTTACAAGGCTCTCCACATGTGGGAAGGTCTGTTCAGGAGGTTCCTTGTGCCATCCCACACTGTTTCAGCCAGTATCACCCTTGATTTCTCCATCCACCAATGCCTGGACTGCAGCAAAGGACTCAGCAGTCAAACCAACACACGGCTCTACCTCCCAGAAAACACTTTATTCTCACCATTCTATTGATGGAATTGGAAAACATTTCTAGGGCTCTCCCCCCACTCCTTATCCTTCCTTTTTTCCCTGTTGGACAATCACAGGTGCCTGACAGCTCTATCCTGCCCCTACCTAAATAGAAGCCCTATTGAAAAGCATCAAGAGCTCTGTGTTCCCTCAATTTAATATCCCAGCCCCAGCCGAGCAGACACTGCCTCCTGCCAAGACAAACACCTGGGACCTGGAACGGGAGGGGGCAGGTTCTGGAGACAGCCCTCCAGTCTAAACTTCTTAAGGAGTCGATAGAAACACACTTTTATAAAAGAGGTGCTGCCTCGTCTGAAAACACCGATTCAGCCCCAAAACACTGCTACCTTTCACCTTCTCTGTTGGCTTAAGGTGGGTTCAGTTCGGTGACTGTGCAAAACCTGCGTCACACCTACCTGCTCCTCCACTTTCCAATCCAAAGGCAAAAAGTTTTTGGAGTTGCACCGAACACTGGCTGATTTATTGGAAGAAAAATAAAAGCAAAGAAGTATGCTCTGCCTGCAGCACATTTCCCTTTGCCGGCCTCCCCCAAAACTCAGCCACAGCGGGTGGACACTGAGTCTAAGTTTGTGTAGCTCCAGGGTTATACCTTCAGTTCCTTGGGTGGATATTATTTCCCATGCCACATGGTTCCCATATTTTGGGAAGAATCAAATGACTCTCTGGGTTTCTTTTCAAAAATCCTCTAGAAGCCTCTTGAGTTGTTGAGTTTGCCCATGATGCCCCCTCTTCAGTTTATGCCAGTGCCTCACCATCCTCACAGGGAAGGATTCCTTCCCAATATCCCATCTAACCTGCCCTCTGTCAGTTGAAGGCAATCCCCCTTGTCCTGTCATTCCAGGCCCTCGTCCCAAGTCCCACCATGCTCACACACTCCGACAGGTCTCTCTGGCAGGGAAGGGGAAAGGCATCCAAACGGACATACTTCCCTCCTTCCACATCTTCTGCATGTTAAAGTATTTATGGCCTCGACATACTTGGCATATAAAAAAATACTACACATTAGAGGAATGCTGGAAAAAAGTAATATTGCAGCACGGTGCACATTTGGGAGAAACAGATGTTGCTAATCCAGTTGCCGGGTGCCTACAGAGGAGGTTTGGAGATGGAATTCCTCCTCTTCCATGGATGGGCCTCCAGTCTCCATGGAGGTGCTTTGGGAAAACACCACGGCTTTGGGGTAAAGCATCCCCATTTACCAAGCCTCCAGCTCCAGCACCCTTGGAGTGATTCCCAGAGGAGCAAGCAGAAATTCTACAGCTCATTTTCCATGTCTGGAAGAACAGTGTGATATAAAATCCATGTTCTAGGCCATGTTTTATCTTGGCCATGCATCTCAGAATTAAAGCAAGAGCTCCTGTATCATTTTGGTCTCCATCCTTGAAGGGTGTTGAACACAGGCAGCACAGAGAGTTGACATTTTTCTTACTAAGTGCATGCCCAAAGTGAAATCACATTTATTTACCAACATTAAACCCATTTTGGAATAATATGAAAGATTCAAACAGAACACACCACTGGAGTCTTGCAGCCAACTGAAGTATTAACCCAGCACCAGCTTGTGACCAATTATTAATACCAGATTTTTACATCAAAACAAAAATCTTCTGCAGCTACCAAGAGAAGCCTTATTTGTTCAGAAAATTCAGAAACAGGATGAAAACGTAGGAATGTTTAATATTCTCTTCCAAACCATGGGCAATACTTAGAAAGCTCTTAGACAAGCTCCTACTAAAACACTGGAAATCATCTGCCCAGACGAATTGAAGTCTCTTAACATACTAATTGATACCATTTTAAGGAGCAAAAGGCATTTGGAAGGGTCATCAAATTAACTGAGATCCTATTGAATTTGCACAGAAGAAAAGAAAATATCAGCATTTACTGGGTCACTGGACTGGACTGGGATTAAATTTTTTAGTCTCCTCTATAAACATCCGTAAGAAAATGCCTTTATACTAGAATTTCTCATGCTTGGTTTTGATCCAAATGCTGGGTTTTCTTTTTCCCCCTTTCAGAAAATCTAAGAAAACTCAATGGAAGCCCTTAAGAGTTATACGAAAGCACAGAGAAAAAACAAACTTTGATTTTATGTGGAAAAATATGTCTCTATTTTTTGTTCTTGGAAAACCTACTGGGATTCATTTTAACAGCAAACTGCCACATAGAGCTGGCAGGCCAAACGCTTTGTCCTTAAAGAAGGAACTGTGGGTCTAAAATATCAGTTATTCAAGAGTGAAAAGTATGCATGGAACAGGCTCAGAGCAGTCAAGCACCTCCCCGGTCCCAGCAAATCTCTGTAGAAATATTTACTGAGCACAAGTTTTGTCTCTGTGTCAGTTACAGCAGGTCTTTGCTAGGAACTGTTTCATGGAGAAGTGGTACAGGAGACAGCAAAGGTTGCCAGTTCTGCAGTAAACGTGGTGTTTTCCCAGATCCAGAAGCCGTGGGATGACACCAGTCATAGATTCTTCTAAAATGTGGCAAGGAGAACAAAAAGTGTGGACATTTGATAGCCTGCAGAGAAGGGGAAATGAGACCTTCAAGTGCTGAATACTCCAAAAGTATAAAGCTAATAAATAATACCAAAATATGAAGATCTCATGATCTGGCAGCACCATTTCTACTGTGGCACACTGAATAAATACTGAGTTATTTGCTCCCTGTACACAACAGTCAAGAATGATGCCGCAGCATCATCACTCTTCCAAGGCAACAGAAAACTCAGTCCAAACTATGCATGAGTAAGAGTCACCTCCTTGGAGAGAAGTCACAGGAGGACAGAAAACTGATGCAGCTTCCTCTGGATGGAAATACTCAGTGAATCAAAAGCTAGGACGCACCAAAGCTAGTCATTTCCAACAAACTCATAGTTTTTAATTGGTTCTACATCCTTGCACAAAGGACAAAAAAAACCCCAAACAACTATGGTAAAATCTCTCAAAGGAAAAGGAGAAGTAGTTTTACACCTTTGGTCACATATAAACCAAGAAACTCAAATGACAAAGGGATTTTTATGAGGTAGGGAAGCAGATTTAGTGTTGCATGGTTGTAATTCATTGAATTCTCAGCCAAGTAGCAGAGGCACTCAATGAAAACTAAGTATCTATTTAAAATAGAAGTGAAAGCAAAGATTGTTTTAATGGGAACAATAGTGCTGCACTTTATCCATCATAAGAAGCCATATGATCTTTCAAGAAGCTCCTGATGAAACACAGGAGCCAGAGATGGAACCAACTGACTCTTCCTTCCATGACTCTTTCAAAGCCTGGATGGGAGCATAATGTTTAGAGTTGCAGTGTGACCCTGTGAGAAAACTAAGAACAGGAAAAGCAGACACACTCTTTTTTCTCAATGACCTGGCACAGTATTTTCTCTCCAGTGCTGCTTACTGCCCCTTTGCAAACATCAGACCATGTGCCTTGCAGGCTAAATTCCAGATCCAAGTATGTACAACACAGAATAAACATGGAACATCAAAAAAGCCATTGCTGAACATGGCTTCTGTACCTGCACCCTACCAAACGCAGTACAAATTCAGCAATACCTCCACCATCAGTGAGAACTTTGAGAGAGGCTACAAAGATTGAATTTTGATAACATTGACCATTTCAGTATCTGTTTACTTTCTTTTCCTGGGACACACACTTTCCCACAGGTGACATGTAGAGGCAGGACACGGATAAGGAATGACAGCCCAATTCACGAACTCTGTGTTCTTGAGAATCCACAAAAGTTATACAATCTGAGATTTATTACTAAAACTATAAAAAGGGCTGTACTTAGCCATTTTAATAAGCTTATGCTATTTTATAAACTGTAAGCGGTGAGCCTCCAGGAATTAAAAAAATTAAGAATCATCTGCTGCTTTGGAAACAAAGAGGAAAAATCCAGAAAGGAAATTCTTTGCCCAAGTGCCCTAAAAGCAGTGTTTTGTGAAAATGCATCACCAGGACTACAAGGTGTGATTAAATAACAGTTACAAAAGACATATCCAGAGCAGCATCCAACCACCAGCCCTTTGTTCCAGACCATTTTTAACCACATACTGATCTGTAACAGCAGTTTCAGCCCCTAAATATATTGCTTAAAAGGGAGGGATTACATGTAAACCTGTGCTTTGCTGTACAGAATGATTTTTTAACATCAGAAACAAACTATAAATGAAAGTCTGAAATTGTGGCAATCAAAGTGGAGACTTTTTATGAAAAGTCTCCAGGCAGACTCTCTCCAGCTGCCTGCTCCTAAATCCCATCCAAGAGGGTGCTCTCCTCACCTCACCTCATCCACACTAGACTGTCAAGTTTCTTAATTTACCTTCAAATATTGTCTCCAATCTAAAGACAGGAAAATAGAGATTAGTAACAGCCCTGGTCTTCTGAGCACCCTATTTTCCACCCATGGCTACATATCACGTGCACATTTTGCCCAGCATGGGGTGGTTGTTAAGTTACAGCTCAGGTGTTCTGGGCTATTCCTGCTGATTGCTCCAGAGAGGCCCCATAGGGAAGTCCTCCTTTTCTAGAAGGCACCTTAGATGACATCACAGGTCACTCAGATGCCAGCCTGAACTCACTGCATCTCTCCTCAGCTTGGAGGGTGAGGAATTCTGCAGAATGGCCTGAACACATTGGACTCATTTTCCTTTCACCCTTGCTTTCAGTTATCTGATAACCTGCTGCCACCCACTCCTCAACAGAGGATAGAGACAAATAGTACAAGTTTAATTTCAGTTACCAAGAAGTGCCTACAAACACTTCCTTATGAGCCAAAAAGAGCTAAATTACCACCTTTTTGAACAGATATAGCTCAAAGTTGCATTTATAGTGCCCAAAGCCTCATTTTCCATGTCCAGAGCTCCATTTTTATCATCCAATCAATCCTTAGGGTCCAAGACACATCTTGAGTGTCCAATCCCTCATACATAGGGTATAAATCACACTTTTAGACCTAGGAACCTAATTTTTGGGTCACAAAGCCTCATTTCTGGAGTTCAAAACTCCACTTACTTTGACTCTAGAATTAAAAATCTGATTTTTAGGGTACAAACCCTCACAAGCTCCAAACATCCCTTCTGAGGTCTAAAGGCTCATCTTAAGGGGCCAAAGCATAACTTTTAAGGCCCAAAGTCCATGTTTGAAGGTAGGCAGGAGAGAGAGGAGGAGACACAAGGGCTTGGAAATGAGGCAAACCCATCATTAGACGAAATCTGGCCCTGTTAGAAGAATTTATAAAAACAAACAAGAATAAATAAATGGAGCTTGAGCAACCATCTGCATAATCTTTGACTATGCTCCATGAAGTAAGGGCGAAGTACTCATTTGCTTTGAATGACAATTTCAGGGAGAAGCAAACCAGACATATAAAAGAATTACTAGATTTTATAATTTTCCAATATACTGACACTTGACTTCCATCCCCATCACCTCCCTTCTCGATCAGTGCTACTTCCCTCTGTGTTTTACTCAAGAAGCCTCACGTCCCGAATAAGGGAATGCATTTTCCCAAGTTCCTGGAGTTCCTGAACTTTGAGAAATCCTCTTTGCTGTGGATTACTACAGCTGAGGAGTCTGTATCAGCCTGTGGGAAGTACTGCACGGCGGAGAGGCGACGGGGATGGAGTCCAGCTGCAACCCATCAGGCCCAGTTCATCACGCTGCCAAAGCACAGTGAAACACCAGTGGAAAGAGCAGGCACAGCAGGTCACAGGAGGTCATGGCAAGGAGGGAATTACTGTGGGAAGAGCGCAGTAGGGCAGGGGAGCAGGAATATCGCAGCGTTAAATCAGCCTAAGACACCGCTGCCATCTGCCCAGAACGGCACGCGGCCAGAGCCACTTCCATCTCCCCAGGGTTTGTTCTGCTTTCCTTGTGCTTTGCCCTCCCAGAAAGTCCTGGATGACCAGATGTCCCCTCGACCACAGCCCCCAGCTTGGACTGGAAGAAACCTCCAGGCCCGAGGGGACAGTCCCAGTCCCAGTCCCAATCCCAAACTCAGCAAGAGTTTCAGATGTTTCTGAGTTTCCACAACCAGCTGCTCTGCAGCAATTCAAGTGTTTGTCTCCAAAATGCTATTATACTCCAAAATACACTGGAATAAAACACCATCAGCTCCTAGAAAGATGTCTCTCCATTTAGGAACTCTGTCTTGCCAGCCTGGGGGAAATCATGCTGAAGCAGTACATTAGAACCAACACAGGAACAAGAAATAAGCCTTAATAGTTCAGTCCTGATGAAACAATGGTAATAAAATAGGATTTGAAACAAATCAAAATGCCCTGAAACTCCTTGGATCCCATACGCCCCAACTCCTACAGATTTTTAAAGCTTTTCCTGAACCAAGTTTAAAGCCTGTGCAACTATCTCTAACCTGAGATACTCCAGCCTGTATGTCCAAAAGATTTGCCAAAGGGAAGTAGCTGTGAACATGCACAGACATGTTTCTTTACGTCTCCATGTCCTTGGAAAAAGGGATGGCAATAAGCAAGTGAGGAATAATCTGTCACAAATGACAGATCTAAGCATGTTTGGTTATTTTTTTTATTCTTGATGGTTGGTCTGTCTTCCAGGATTTCCCTGGTTTGGCAGCTGAACACTACAAGGCAGGCAGATTCCTGAGCATCTTCCACTTGCAAACAGCTGTACTTCCACCAACTGTATGCTGCCCTGGCCTTGAAGGCCACAGAATTTCAATAAACAAAAATACTCCAAATCATTTCCAACAAACAAAAAAGAAGCCACATTTTACTTGGAATATGAAGTCAGAGATTAAAGTTTCATTGTCCTGGGCCCAGCCCTTTCATTTGAAACCAGCAAGGTTAATGCTCTAGGAGAAACAGAAACCAGCACTGCCACTTGGGGTTGCACAGATGTGAGCATAAACCAGATCCCAGCTCAAACACAGACACACACATCTACAGAAACATAGTTCAGAGCGGAAGTACAAGCTAAAGGCATCACACACCAACACCTGCTCGGAGTTTGTCATGAAGACAGGAAGTCCTCATGACTAACTGAGAAACTGAGATGATTTTCTATACAACAACAGGTAGAAAGCGTTTTAAGCCACTATTTCTAAATGTTAGGCTTGCTGCCTTCTCTCTATTTACAATCTAAAACCATTTGTAGTGTTTTCTTGAGGCTGGCACCTTCCACACCTGAAGGATTCTGACAATAAATACTGCTATTTTGCCCAAACAACAGCAGAAATACGCAGCAGAAGCCTGTGGAAGCACCAGCATTCTGACACACAGTGAAGAAAACAAGAGGCAGCTCCTCCGTGACTAATGAAGGGTTCTACTGCCATGACAAGTCCAGGCACATGCATGTGGGTTTTTTTAAATAAACAGGGTCATTTCCAAGGGAGATTAAGCAGATGTGAAAATAGGAATTTGCAGAACTGATGGCAGACAGACAACTCCCACTGCAAAAGTAGATATGTAAACTATTTCAAAACAAAAGCATCCAAGTATTTGGGGGTTTAAATGTAAGTTCAGATTCAGGAAGAGACTGTGGACAAAATCTTACTTTACCAGTGCAAATGCCAATTATTCCGCATATCAAGCAATCAAAATTTAGCACCAAAAGCTCCTTTTCTCTTACTTATGATATCCAACCTCTTCTACAAGTAACACATTGTGTAAACTGCTACCCTGGTGATTCCCTTCACTTTCTCTCCAAGATTTCAGAGCCCAGCTGGCTACTCTGGAGAGTGTCTAAATTCCTTTGAAGTCAAAAATAAGTCTTTCCAGGACACACATGCCCCTAGAATTTCTCACTCTTGTTCCAGTTTCTGTTAAGCCATATTATCTCACTCTTCAAGTCTTTAGGATACACTGAGGATCAAATATTCATTCTAGCTGGGTTGAGAGACACATAATACAGCAACAGAGAGGCCAGAGACAGTAATTGCAAGCTCATTTTGCTACCCTGGGAGATGCTGGGAGGAAAAACCCACAAAATAAATCTCCAGGATTATGTATTTCTTTCACACTCACATGATAATAGCTCCAAGAGATGTTAAAACAGCAAAGGTCAAAATGAACAGAGAGACAAGAGTGACCCAGGAGCATTTATCCATTACTCCTCAAAGAAAAAGCCCATGTTCTCCTGCTCCAGTCACCAAAACCATGGAAAGCACATGGGATGTTATGGGAAAAGAGGGACACATTCCACTAGATCAGGTTGCTCCAAGCCCCACCTAACCTGGCCTTGAACATTTCCAGGGATGGGGCAGCCACAACTTCTCTGGGCAACCTGGGCCAGCACCTCACCATCTTCAGCATGGAATTTCTTCCCAATATCCCATCCAACCCTGTCCTCTGTCACTGTGAAGCCGCTCCCCCTCCAAAAGTCCCCCTCTGGCTTCATTTACCTGAAAACACACCACAAGCAGCTTGCCAGCCACATGGCAATCTGTGACGGAGCTACACTCCTTAATCTAATTCCATTTAATCCAATTTCTTATCTTCACGTGCTATCTCAACAACTTCGTACAGGCTTACTGCCAAAATCCAGCTGCCAGTCCCAAGGTCTCACTCACCAGAACGATTCTGTTGGAAGCTCCATCAAGCCAGGCAGGGGTCTGCTTGGCCTTTGTAATCACAGTGCACTGGCAATAGATTCTCCTAAATAAACCACCAAAAACCCCCCAAAACACATCCAACTGACATTAGTTATCACCTCTGAGGCAATCACTAACAGTATTTCCTTTCTCTAAGCAAGGGAATTCAAGGAGTTTTGGTCTGAATGGGGATTCTGAGCAATTTCTGCAGTTACTCCCACAGTGACTGTTGCCACTGCTGAGGTGGGAGCTTTCCTAGCCAGCACTTATCTCAAAATGGAATCAAATCATGACCACGTGGCAGCTATGGGAAGTGGGAAACCCACTTCCAAGAAAGGATGCTTGTTGCAGACTTTTTCATATGATTCCTGTCCCAAACAGCAGGAGGGTAACCACGCCATCCATCTCCCTGGAAGTCGCAGGTGTGCTCCACCAGGGCTCCTGCGCCTTACGGAGCACAAGGTGGGTATTGTTGGCTTTCACTGCTGCCTGAGCAAATCAAGGAATGGTGTGTGGGCTCCAAACATGCCCAGCCTTTCATTCTGGGATTTGGGCATCTGCTCAGCCACAGGGAAACCTGCATGTTCGCAGACAGATCGAAAACAAACCCATTACCCGTTACTCAATTCCCGTATGACACCTCCTGATGAAACAAAACTGCATCTAAGGGAACAAAAAGCATGCTCACTTTATAAAGCAACCCTTTGAAACTTAATGCTGCTATTCTTGGATAACAGGGCAGCCCATCATTTTGGTACCTGAGAATCAAAGAGGGATGATTTGGATGCCAAATTCTAAATTCAGTTAACAAAAGGCCACCTTTTAAGTCTGAAAATGTCCTCATAATTAATTTTCCTGTTTGTAACACATCATGCAAATAAAAAAGGAAACCAAACAACATGTAGGTTTGAGTTCTCTCTCTCACACCTGAGACTTTAAGAACTTTGCTTATCAACCTCAGAGAAATTATCCCAAAGTAAAGCAGTAGGGCATTAATGTTTTCTAAGGGATTTAAGAAATAAAGTTCCATAAATTACATCATTAGCAAGGTGTGGTTAAAAGCAACAAAAGCTGTGCACAGAGTGTGGCACAAGACACAAATGCCACAAAACCAGCCTTACCAGCCCATCACAGTTGCTGATGGCCACGGCAGCTCCGGGGATGTCCGTGATGTCCCCCACGTAGGCACAGTTGGTCCACAGGGGCTCTCTCTTCCATAATCGCTCTGTCCCACTTCCAGCCTGCGTCGTGTTACCACCATGGCTCCCAGTCTCCACAGAGTCTTCGTACCACTCCACCACAGCCTCGGGAGCCACCAGCCGGGTGTTGGGCCTCAGTCGGAGATGGAATTCCCTCCCGAAGGCGCTGACATTGAAATACAGCTGTCGGGGGCTCTGGGGCACCTCCCGCGCCCATCGCCGCTGGCGACTGGCCGAGAGGATGTTGGACACGTAGCTTCCATCTGCACTGGTGCTAACTGGAATCACTAACCCGTATGGCCTTGGTCTGCTTTTTTGGAATTCTGCCAAGAAACACACCCAAAAACCAAAGTAAGAAGAAGAGCATGGAATGAGCCCGAAGACTAAAGGACCCCTCTGCCTCACACCTCCCCTTCCAAAAATCCCAATTTAGGATTCCTGTTTCAGCTACTAACATGGAGAAATGCAAGGCACATGTCACTGCTCCTCTTTCATCACAAAATCACAAAATGGTCTGGGTTGGAAGGGACCTTCAAGACCATCCAGTTCCAAACCCCCTGCCATGGGGAGAGACACCACCCTCCACTATCCCAGGTTGCTCCAAGCCCCATCCAACCTGGCCTTGGACACTTCCAGGGATGGGGCAGCCGCAGCTTCTCTGGACAACCTGTGCCAGGGCCTCGCCATCCTCACATGGAAGAATTTCTTCCTATCAACTGTTATTATAAAAATGATTTTCCTAAAACTTTTAGAGAAAAGCCTGAAATATTCACTGACATTTATCTGGGGAGTTTCCCGTGTGTTTCAGGCTTGCTCAACAGCCCCAGGAGAGGCACAGACCCTTCTGAATTCTCCTGTAAGAAATGCCACACAGCTCTGTTGTACACTTGACACAGAACTTGCTTCTGTGTCAGGACTTCCATCAAACTTTTGAAAATGAAGTGTCAAGCTTGGTTATGAGCACAATTTGCACAATTTTCTATTCCTCAGGAAATAGAAATAGGGAAAAATCCAGCAGATCACATGCCGCTGATAAAATAATCCACATAAGCACTGGTAAAGGCAGTAACTTCTCCCTCTATAAATCCCCCTACCTAGCAACTTGCTGTTGCCTTTCCTCTGAGTAACAGAGATAAAAAACAATGAGATAATCTAATTATTAAAAAACCAACAGAGATCTGCACAAATTTGACTGTAAATCCTGCACTTTAGTGCAGCTGAGAGAAGCCATAAACCCCGCAAAGCCACACTGTTTGTAATCCTGGAGAAGCTCAACAGCACAACCCTCAGCTAAGGCAACATGTCTTCAAGTAATTTCACACCACTGGAAAACAAATCCATTCAAATGAGTTTATCTTTTCAGTGAGACCTCTGTAATCTGGCAGCAATCTGGATATTCGGTGTCCAATTTTCAGGCTGTAAGGGAAGGGCCAGGTTAAGCTGTAAGCCACACTGCTGCTCTGAATGGGTCCAAGGCCCAAGTCTAAGCCTGTGTATTTGACTACGTGAGAGTTAAAAAGACACTTTGCACAAAAATAGTTATTCCCTACTCCCTTCCTCCTGGGAGAGCTGGTGAAAGCGGTATCAGAGTGATATTACTGACAATTTCCTTCAAACAGCTTCAAGATCAGACAGCTCTGATGTTAGTGCCAAGTGCCACTGAGAAGTCCCCAAATAAATACACTTAATTAAGTGAGCTAAGTTTTACCTGCTCTCACTGTGCATCACAATTGATATGAGAATAAAGAGAGGAAAAACTCAGTAGCCAGTTCCTCTCTCCTGGTAGCAAGGGCTGCTGGTTTTAAGAGACTCACTCATTCAACAAGTAACTTCAGTAGGAAAATGCTCCTAATGGCTTTACAGAACTGTTTTTAATATTTTTCCAGCCAGTTACTGAGGAATCTGACAGAAAAACAACGTATGGTACTAGTAGGATGCATACATGTAAATTCTTGCACTATAAATATCTTACTATACAAATACCATATCCTAGGAATGTGAAAAGTCATTTACAAGTCCATTGGTAGCCCACATCCTACTGCCAGCAGCCACAGGGTGGGTTTCAGCAGCAGCCAACTCCACCTATTTCGCCATATACCCTCAAGACCAGGTTCTAAAATCGGTATCCTAATTAGGCCATTATCCTTAGGATAATTCCCATTTTAAGCACTGGGAATTCTGAGCCAGGATTGTTAATCTGTCTCCTTAGAGAAGGGACCAAATTAAAACTCTAAAGTCATTTTTATTAATTAGACACCAGGCCATGCCCAGGAGACAGAGCTGCTGGGTTGTACATTCTAAATGGGTCAAAGTAAAAACACAGATCCTCACATTCCCAGTGCTTCAACACTGGGATTTCATTCCCAGGCTGACATTCCACCCTCTTCCTCACTGAGATTCCTCGTGGCTTGTTTTCTTTTTTCTTTAAAGCAGGACATTCAGTGCCAGAGACCACAGTCTGGTGATCAAATTCTGTGCTCACCGCACGACTGAAAACTGCTCTGCACATCTTGCAGCAGAATTCCCACATTGCCACAGGCTGGGGGGAAAAAAACCCACTATTTTGCTAATAAGAGCAGCCAGCTAGCCCCAAGAAGGTAGGAACAAAGGGTGGAAAATAAGAACTGTCAAGGTTTTGAGTCAGCAAAAGCCTTTCCCAGAGTCTGTAAATGCTGAGCTAGAAAAGGAAATGCCTTTTGTTCAAAGGCAATTAAAATTAAATGGGACATGACTGAATCCCAAAGACATCTGAACTCCTTTGCTGACTTACATTACCCTTTTTCCACAAACTGCACGCTCTGAGGAAATGCTATCCCAGTTGTAGGGATACATGTTCCCTTTCCTAAGTTAAAATTTCAGAGTCGATCTGCTCTGCTAATTCAAAGCTGACAGCGCTGATCAGAGCAAGAGGAAAAACACTTAACTGTAAATATTCTTAATTTTTTTTTAATCTGGCCTTAAAATGCTGCTCCAGTTGCACAATGTTTAGGTTGAAAGGAAGCACTTAAGAAGGAAGATCACATTCTTTCATTGTGTGCCAAAACATAATTAGCTAGAGAATGCCTCTGAAGAGAGCTGTCCGGGCTTTCCTTCCCCTCAAAACCTTGTGAAACTGCAGAATTAACACCACTGGCTCACAAGAGTTGTCTCTGCACTGTACAACAGCTGTGGTGAATGGAGGTTTGAAAATCCCCAACTTTTTTATCACCCACATTTGGAAAAGCAGTTTTTTTTATCCATAAGATTCTGTGAAATACAGTGATCAAAAGTCGCTCAGGTCGTTGTCCACAGCAGAATGCCAAATGCCTAAACATCCACTTAAGAAGATTTCAAAGGCACCATCTATGTGGAAACAAGTGGCAGCAGTGGAAAAGGAAGAATTTCTCAAAGTTCAAATTATTTTTCTATGTCTAAACCAAATTACCCAAGAAAAGAAATGTGGGGGATTCATGGTAACATCCCACAGACACGGCCCCTGCACAGGCTTCTACTGCCGAGTCCCAGGCCATTCCATAAGGACACAATGGGATGATCAGCAATCTTCCAGAGCTTCCCCGTTGGAAGATGCGTTTGGATGTGGCTCAAGGGTCAGGAAGCTCAGGTACCTCAGCAAAAGGACTGGATCTAAGGTGACATCTCCAGAGTATCACCATGGAACTTTCTGCCTGGAATTCCACAAGCTGTGACACAACCAAACTGCTGGATGGCAGACATCCAGCTCTGCAGTGGAAGCACTGGAGAAAAACCAGCTACCTGCTGCTACAGGGATGAAGAGGACAGCATTTCCATACAGAGACTGTGCCATGTTCTGGGAGATCACGCTTTTGTCCCACAGATAAGCACACTGGGATGAGCACAGAGCTGTTCTGGTCACCCAGTAAGGTGATGCCTGATAAGGGAAGATGGTGTGGAGACAACTGGACAAGCCCAGCAGGGGTTCTGTCATCACCCTTTTCTGCTTCATTGTTGGCCAGTGGCTTCCAGAAAGAACAGAGCAGTTTTGGTCCCTCCCAACAACCTCGGTCACTCCAGAACCACCATTTGCTCTCTGTTTGGCTGCCTTTAGGTGGCAGGAAAGAAACAAAGAGAAGACAAGAAAGGGGGACAGATTCCTTGAGAATTCGCACTCAGCTCTGCACCTGAAAAGGGATGAGGCTGTGTGGGATCTGGACATTGTAAGCTGGATGAATGAAAGCAAGGGACTGCAAGGAGAAAGGCTGATGTGGGACATCTCTCTGGTGTCCTCATTCCTCTACTTCACTGCCACCTGCCCCAGGGATACAGACAGCTCAAGAGATGGATGGTGTGGTGTTTTGTACAGCCTCTGCATAGCTCCAGGTGTTTTGCAGGTGCTTCCTGCAGGCGGTGGGGCCCAGCACAGTTGTGTCACAGGTTTCTTCCAGAAGTGGCACTGAGCAGGAATGGAGCTCTGCTGCGTGGGAATGAAGGTGCAGCACAGCATCAGCACCTTTGGGCTGAGTGACACATGACGACTTTCTCCTGACAGCTCCCAGGCACTGCAGTACATTGTGCATGAATGCAGGTAATTAAGCGTGCTAACTTGCTATCCCTGTACTGCAGCCTGTGATGATATTTAACAAAAATAAATCCCTAGGTGCCTTAATTTCACTAGGTGACTTTTCAGGCTACAAGAAAAGATCAGCTGCTGACAGCAGCCAGCTGTGGGCCAACTCAAAATACACACTACCAATGCAAAGTGATACTTTGTGGGGACTCAGAAGTAGGACAGTGCATTTGCAGGCAATTCCAGTGCAGGTTTTACCTCCAAGTCATTACAGCTCTCAACTGAGTAAGCCATGGTTTGAAGTTGTGGCTGCCCCATCCCTGGAATGGGGCCGGGTTGGAAGGGGCTTGGAGCAACCTGGGATAGTGAAAGGTGTCATTGCCCATGGCGGGGGGTTTGGAATGAGATGATCATACAAGCCCCTTCCAACCCAAACCATTTTAGGATTCTATGATTCTGTATTTTTTGAATCAGAATTTACGTGATCAAATTCAGCCCCAAATGTTCCTGACTACAGCAGTGCCAGGGCTGTGGAAGAAAGGAAGACGTTAAAGGACAAAAAGTTATTTTCCAGATGCAGAAATTTTGCCTGATGTACTGTGTAACTTAAAAGACACATTCCTATATAGCTGATGGTTTCTGAAATTCAAATACAATCCATTTTGCATGGAAAGGACTAGAAATAAGAGACAGGATCAACATACCACCAGAAAAACCCTGTTTGCCAATTAGCTTTAAATGTACCTCACTGTCTCTGTTCCCATTATTCACTGATCACAGCAGAAACCAACCTAAGCCCAGAAGCTTGCAGTGCCAGCCAGAACAGAAGTTGAGACAAGACCTCCAAAATTCAGCGAAATGCCTGAAATTCTTTTCCGAACAAAAGCTGAACCAAAACCTCAGGGCTGGAGGTCCAATGGCAGCTGGAAGCAGAACTGCCTGGGGTCCATTCCCACTGCAGAAGAGCTCCAGAGAGCACTTGTGTGCAGGGACATGCACTCAGTACTGGGATGGCAGAAGACTCATTCTGGGTCTTTTCACACTGGGTAAAGGTAGGAGCACATAAAATGGCATTCCCTGCCACTAATGCCCTGGGAATGCCAGCTTCCACATCCCTCCACTACCTCTTCCACCCTGTGGAGCACTCAATTGCCAGTTACTCTAAATGAACACAGACCTCCTAAAATTTAAACTCTGGGTGTATCCTCCCAATTAAAGGAAGCTCCCTGTCTTTGGGAAGAGTCCAAGACGCTGAAGTCTCAGTAAGAAGCACCCCATGGGCACACAGAGGCACATTTCCCTTCAGCTCCCTCATGTGCCACTGACCCTGAACTCGCTGCACAGCACCTTCTTATCCAGGTCTATCAGTTTACAAGGCAACAGTGACCAGCTACAGATTTTATAACTTCAATTGGTTTGTATTTCAGAAGGGAACAACAGACACATAAAGATGCAAAATGACAGCACGAGAGGGCATGCAAATTCAAGCCTTGCCACGTCACTGCAACTACAAATGCTTCTGGGTGGCAATGGTGGGGGGTGCACAGGGAATGCTTGCCTGCATACAGATCCTTTCTCCAGAAATAACTAGTGTTTGAGCTAACTTCTTTTATTTCTGTTTTGATAGCAGGAATAATAGCTAAAAAGACTTACCTATTTGGATCTGCTGTTCTTTACCAGCCTGCAGAAGAGAGAAGAAACACATACACAAAGTTGTTAGTGTAATTACTATGCAATGGGGAATGGCAGAAGGCTGAAAAATCACTTGGTCTGTGCTGCACTATTTTATATGTTTCTTCATTTGGTTTCCAGGGATGGCAGTTCTTCCTTAAATGAATAAACAGCTGCTCCCACCAATATACTAACAGACACCATAGCAAGTTTAACATGAATAGAGCTGCTAAGTAATCCTGATTCTGAATGACCTGTCCTGTACGTTGTGACACTGTGCCAAAAAGTAAGTTCAGTGGCCAAACTGGGGATTTAACAGCAGGACAGCGATGAGCTCCAAGAAGCACGGGTGCTAGGGCAGAGAGGAAACAGTTAGCTGACAGCTCTTTGTATCTAAGCTAGAGAATGGGAAAGCCAACTGGACCACAGAGACCGCAGGGACGGTGGCAGTGATCCGATGCCATGGTCAGCTCTCTGCCAGCTTGGTACTTGCTCTTGCCAGGGTTAGGGGACCTAGGGCCATAGGATCCAAAGGGAAGGGACCCAGAGGCTGCCGCTGCAGCATCCAGCCCGGGCCGGGCATGCCGTGTCCGGTTTCAGGTTCCTTGGATGCAGCGGTCTGCAGCACAGCAGAGAGCGGAGAGCCGCCCGTCCATCCCAGCCTCTCCTCTCCCCTGGCCGGTACAGCCCGCAGACC
>VXAX01005169.1:54746-139637 GCA_013399835.1 Leptocoma aspasia
CACTGTGCTCCCGCTGCATCCTCGGCGCTCCCCGCCCTTGTTCCGCGCGCCTGAAATCCACCGAGAAACAACTTTGCTATCCGTCAGTCCGTCCATCCATCCCACCCACCATCACTGTCTGCATCACACACTGGCAGGGACTCCCAGAGCAGCTCTCCAGCCCGGGACCCCATACTCAAGCTTCCGTATTTCCCATTAACCCAAGGCAGGCTGCAAAAGCTGCAGTCTTAAAATCCCAGAATGGTTTAGATTAGAAGGGACCTTAAAGCTCATCTCATTCCAAGCCCCAGCCATGGGGGCCACTGGACTGGGTTGCTTCAAGCCCCATCCAACCTGGCCTTGAACACTTCCGGGGATGGGGCAGCCACAGCTTCCCTGGGCAACCTGTGCCAGGGCCTGATCATTTTCATGGTAAAAAAACTTCCCTATATCTAACCTAAACTGATACTCATCCCGTTTAAAACCATCACCCCCATATCCCATCTCAACAGTTCTCAAAGGTCCCACTAAACTGGAGTCTGACCACAAAGCCATTTCTCTCCCCACCAGCTGGGAGCTTGGCACACCACACAAAAGGAAATGGTGCCTGGCCTGGGCACAACCCAAAATCCACTTGCACAGCACCTTCCACAGACAGAGATCTGCACAAAGTACACTCTGTACAGCTTCATTTCCCCAGAAGATGCTATGCAGTTGAAGCTGTGCATAACCAGTTGGTAACAGACGCCACTGGAGCATCCCCAAGGGGGAAGCAACTTTCCAGGAGGCAGAGATCAACCACTCTGACATCCCTCAACTCCAGCAGTGTTCAACTGAGAACTGATTTTTTTCGGGGTCAGAATTAGCCAGTATTATAAACATCTGGATCCCAATTTAAAATCCAATTTAAAACCATTCTGTTGTACCTTGGGCATTACCACTCCTGTGACTCCGTCATAACCAACCAAAGTGAGTTTCTGTTGGCCTCACATAGCACAAACACATGATCTGCTGCTGCTAAATGTTCTCAGAATACATGTGACAGCTTAACTAGAATTTTTAAGTGGACCTCCCTGCCAGAAATCATCTTATCACCGTGAAAATACTGGTTCTACTAAATCCAAATTGCGTCACAGCAACATTAAAGAGGAGGAGAGCTTCAGCCTTGATTTTCAGGAGATACCGTGAGTATTCCAACCACAGCAGCCCTGCTGTTTCAGAGGACACAGGTCTTGAACTGCATGGCATCCCTCCACAAAGCAAAAAATAAAAGGAATTTTTCTGAGAGTGGGAATGCATCTGTTATTACAAGTGTACAGTAATTTCTGCACATAAAACACGAAGCAGCCTGTCACATTCAGCATCCGCAGCTGCACAGAGCCACTTCTGGGAAAGCCCAGAATGGGAAAGGCTGAGGTTCTGTAAAGTGCCAGCTCCATAATTCTACATTAAAAGGTATTTCATGTATTGTGCAGCTATTCCCCATTTTACTTCCCTCATGGATGTTCACTAGGCAAACCTTACTTACTGCACATCATTCAAACCCTGAACACAACCTTGTTGTCCTTGTGGGCTAATGTGTAATGTGACACACCTGAGTGCTGCATGCTGCAAACCACCTGTTTTCTGTGGTGAAACGATGAACGTGCACAGTCTCAGGTGCTTCGTTCAGGCTAATTAAAGGTGCTCTTTGGGGAATCACAGACTGGTGTGTGTTAGAAGAGACCTTAAACCTCATCTCATTCCAACCCTCTGTCATGGGCACGAACACCTTCCACAAGCACAGGGACCCAAAGTTCTGGCCTCTAGTAAAGCTGTTTCTATGCTTTTAAAAACATTCTTGCAATACAGTGTTAAGTCTGTTAACTCCTAAGTTATTAAACTATGCCAAACTGGCCTAAAAAGTTTCTAAATGTCAGAGAAACCAAGATACACAAGATACAGAGCTGGGGGCCAGGGCAGATACTCTGTTTTGTCATCTATCAAAGGCTTGACATAATTGTAAGAAAGCAAAAACAAGGTGTTAAAATTAGATGTCCCATTATTTCTAATAAGAAACCACACCAAGTGCCACTCATGTAACACACGTAAATCAAGGCAGTATTTGAAAGTTCAATTAAAGACGTTTCTCATCTCCAACAGCCCAGTTTGGCACACTATTATCAGAGAAATCATAGATTTCTTGTGTGTATTTCTAGTCTGTTACACATACATATGCATGTATGTATTTACATATGTGTATACATATATAGAGCTGTTAAAAATCTGTTAGGCATTTGCAATTCTAAAATCCCTCAGACGGGCTTTCTGCATCTGTGCAACTTTGGCTGATGCACAAGACTGACAACCACAAATATTTTATGAACCTAGACTGGGCCTGAAGCAAAGAGGCACTGAACTCTGTCTGGAAGGCTTTGCACAGGGCCAGGGTTTGGAGCAGGAAGGCTGCAGCAGGATTTGGCATAGATAATACTCAGGGGAGTAAAACACGGCATTACCTGATCTGGAACATAGTCTCCATGAGGTCCCACATCCTCTCACAGCAGAGGTGTCTGCAACAAAATAATTTCAGAGTCAGGCTTAATTGGAGCAAGAATTCAAACTGAGAAAATTTAAAGAATATTGCTTCTGTGGAACCACGAGAAGTTACTGATCAGGAATTCTTGCAATGCTATTTAATCCAAGCTTCAATTATTCATTTTTTGAGACAAGCCCCTTGTAAACTCAACTATAACATCTAGCAAGAATATTTATAATGTGACTTAACTACAACATCTAGGAATAATAGCTGTCATCCAGACAAATCCCAGTCTTCACTGATCCTGTCCACACATGTTTTAATGCTCAGTTTTGCAGTGACATTTCCTGATATTTAGGAATCATTACAATTTACTGAGTTTCTAATCTACATATGCATTTGATGACCTTTCTTAATAGGAGCCAGTTTGGAAGGCATCAGTTCTGTTCTTTCTGCTGAAATATGGCTTTGGTGTCAAAACCTGACTGCCCTGAATGACCGACATCTCGTGCCTCAGGTTCTCCTTCTCCACGGAGCCTGCCTGGATGGAAACATAACACAAGGATGGAATCCCCTGTGAGGCAGGGTGACTGGAGACCCAGAGCCCGCACTGTGACACACCAGAACACGTGACCACAACCTTCTCAGGTTTCCAGCCTTAATGACAAGGAGAATTTAGGAGATCCAAATTTTATGTTCTCAAACATTGCTGCTACAACGCAGAAAACCACCTCCTCCAGCTGTCCCGTGCAACGACTCCAGTCGTGCATCCCAAGGGTTCCAAAGCCTTTTTGGCTGTGACACCACCCTTGATATTTGAGCCTTATTTGCCACCCAGAGACTTGCCATTTGATTTCCAAACCTGCACAGAAACCTTTTTTTGGCATTATCTGTGTAAGAAGAAGATCCCAGTACCAAGGTGTCAGACAAAGACTGCCAGATTGTATGTAAAACCCAAGCACTCTGTAAAAGACAATGCCTCTCATTTCTCCTTCATGGTGCATTAAAACTGGGAATATTAAACTGCACAACCATATTTAATTGTTTTAAAGCCACTATTAATCTAGCAGGTTGTTAAATGAAGAAATATAGCACACCTTAACAAAGCAGAGCAATATTTATGGTCAAGATTTAGCCACAAGACAAAGGAAACTGGAGAGAAAAATTTGAGACGTGAAAATTGTAGTTGAAAAAGACATTGTGAAAAATCAAAATTAAAAGAAGTGGTGTTTGTGAATTTCATATAATTAGCACATGCCATAAAATTGTTCCTACTCTGAGGTGACGAGTTTTAAAAAAATGTGTGCCAAATGAAATTCAATTAAACCCATCCTGAATCTTCAAAAAAAAAAAAAAGATAGCCCTGTTCCATGTCTAGTTTAACAGTTGGATTTGATGATTCAAAGGTCTTTTTCAACCTAAACAATTCTGAAATTCTGTTAATTTCCCACTGGCTTCACCAGCACAACACTATTTCTTGGTAACTTAAAAAGTGCTTTGGTTTTAGTCACATTCGTAGAGGAGTTTTTGGGGAGGGGGATGACTGCAGAGAAAGAAAGGGAATATATTTTCAGTGGTTGCTTTTCTGTCACTGATTCACACAAAACATGTTTCCATACAGAGGGAGGGAGGGAGGGATGGAGGTTGCACACTTTAGCACTCCCTTACCTCTCAAATGTAATGAAAATCATCTTGCTTGGCATAATTCCCTAAACCCAGAAAAGGCAAAAGCTGCACCACGGAAATGAAAAATGAAAAGTAAAAATCAGTAATATCCTGTTGAAAATCAGTTCCCTAAGCAAGTCGATGGGAATGGCTGATTCAGCTCCAAATCACAGCTCCTTACTCCAAGGAGTTACGATGTTACCTGATTACCCCACAAAATACTCAAAATCCATCCTGTCAGTAGTCTTTGTCACTTCTATTTCCTTGACGTTATTCCAGAAGGTCATTCCACGACACAAGAACAAACGCAGCAGTGGAGGACAGCTGCCAGCAGCGCCTTCGGTCAGCATTTGAACAAGCACTGCAGCCGGATCCCAAGAGATAATGCTGTTCCTGGAAGCTGCCAGCTGCTCCCAGGGCACCCTGACCAGGACCAGGGGAAGGTGCAGGCTGCATCCGACCTAACCATAACCCTACACATCAGCTTGGCATTTTATTGCATCAGTCTTTATGAACAGAAGAGGCAAACAGTTGATGCCACTATATTTTCACTAAATGCATCTTGAAATTACAGCTGCAACCCTGCAAAGGATGCCAGGACAGAAACCCCCGGCTCTCTTAGCCCTCCTGAAAATCCCGGCCAGGAGCTGTGTCCAATTCACACGCTTCCTGAGAAAGTGTACAGGCAGTCAAGAATTACCACTTTGCCTTCAATTTGCTGGGACACTTCCAAATCACTTCCATTTCCAGAAGGAATTAAAACAGGTGCTTTGTCTCTGCAAAGCAGCTTAAGCTAAAGTCCTGATACCACTTGCTGCTCTCACATGGAGTCATGGTCATTAAATATTTAAGCCAAAACAACAGTAATTTGAGAGGAGAGAGTGGCAAGTTTAGCAGATAAACCCCCTGTCTCCCTGGAGTCCCCTTCTCCCTCTCGAGGGGGCTCCAGCTGCTTTAAGGGCTCAACAGAACCACGAGGCACAATCCCAAATACTGTTTAAAAAACAGAAGCTTAAATGAAAATGAGAACTGAGCTTCTGACCTTACCTAGGGTCATCTCACCACGTCACAGCCGGGGTTATTTCCAGGGCAGCATGTGAGAGCTTTCACTGCAGCAGCTTCAATAGGACTCTGCCTGTGGATTAATGGATGACTTTGGCTTCTCTTTCTTACCAGGCTTTACAATTCAGGAGAACACACAGAGGATTTCTTCTGCAGCAGCTGAGTAAAAAGACAAAAGTGAGCTAACCTCATGACCTGCAAAATAACCTCATGGAGCAATCTATTCAACAGAGCTGCTCGCTGTTCCTGGGAAAAGGAAAAGCAGAGGAAACAATACCTTGGATGCTGCTTAAGAGGGGAAATGACCACAGCAATATTTTTGCTCAACTTCTAGGCAACTTTTAAGAAAAGTAGAAGCAGCAGGGACTTCCAATCCTATGCACCAAAGAAGGAGGAAAAGGGAGACCTTGTGCAGACGGAACATGCACGTGTTCAGCTTCAAGTGTATAAATGTATATAGAAATCCCAGTGGAGTTAAAGGAGGCTGCTCTGCCAGCTCCAGTTCCAGTGTGTGACACAGCCTTGGCATTATCCAGGGCTGTGCTGTGGCATAGGAGCTGCAACTCCAGAAACCCCTGGGACAGCACAGGATGGCCAAATGTTCTGATCTGCATTTAAAAAGGGACTAGAACACTTCATGTGGTATTATTTTAGGATTTCATTTACATTCCAGTCTGTTTGCAACAAATTGCAGGATAATACCTGAAATTCACCTCAAGTTCATGGTGTAGTTACACATAGGTGGGCATGCACATGAAACCATGTGGGGAAATTTGCATAAAGATATTTTTCTTTCTTGTTTCCTGCGTCTTTTCTATTGGTTAGTCAAGGTCATCAGTGTTTATGACTTCAAACACAGCAGACAAGCATACATGCATACCATGTTGTTATACAGAGGCATGATTAAAATCCATTGTAAAACCTAAATACTGAATTTCAAAGGTGAAGACAGCTTCTACTGAAATTTCTCACTATAATGGGGGTGATCTATGTCCTAGCTCCCTCCTCTTTTGGGGGTTTTATAGTGCACTTTTGCTTTTGTATAATAACTATATGGAGAAATATTTCAAAAATACAGTTATTTATCAATTTGTTTGGTTTGCATACCTTTTATCCAGACTGGAATATTCAGTATTAATGGCCCCTGGCTGCAGGAGGTGCCGTACAGCTGTCCCAGCAACACAACATTTCAGTTGGAAAACAATTAAAAACTGCAAAGCCTCTGAGGACTAAGAAACACTCAAGTTTCCTTCTGTCCAATACAGTTTCTAATAGGATATACACTATCAAAATCAGCATAATTAAGGCATTTCAATCTCTCCTCTTTCCATTTTATTTCCCAAATGAAATCATGGCACACTTTGCAAAGTCTAACCAGTAATACTGTTTTCTCCCCTCGAAGCCAAAGCCTCGTACATCAGGGTTATGACTTCCTAGGCTTGACCTGCATTTCTTCCCAGCAGCTTGTGAGACCTCTCTGGGACTTTTCCTTGTAAAAAGGCTCTTCCTTGAGCCTCAAGTTGTGTACAAAGTCACACGTTTGTAGGGGCTCTGATACCTGTGTGAATTTAATTGATTTGGCAGAGTTCAGCCAATGCACTCAGAAGTTATGGAGGAACAACCATGAGCCCAAGGGCCCAAGCATTCTGCTGCTTTTAGTGACTTGTAGAAATCATGACCTAAGTATAATTAAAGCATAGTCCTTACCTGCATTTATTAACTGTTCCAACTTTAATTTAGAATCTTTGCTTTCCTGCACCTTCCCCTCAGTCTCCCACTCTGTGCAGCTGGTTTTAACTTCAGGACAAGTTACAGGATGAGGTCCAAAACTCAAGCATTGCATTCAGCCCCAAATGGGAAGTTCATAATCTGAGGAAATTCAAGCTAAATTTAAAATATCAGTAACTACTATCACCTGTTTGCTTTACTCCCTGCCAACATCCTTCACCTGGTTATCCCTTGTCAGAGCCTGAGGAAGAGCACCATGTCCTTCTGTGAAATATCCAAATAATTAGAATTTGTAAACTTGGATTCTTATTGGCAAAGAACTGCATTTTTAAGAAAAAATATGTATTTTCATTTCAAAGGAAGAAAGTATTTAACCTATCACTATTCAGTGTAAAATGAAACAGCTCTCATTTAATGATTCTCCTAGAGTGCCATGTAGCATGAAACATTTTCTAGTCTCTTAACTTACTACTTGCTGCCTTGCTGCTCTGTGGAAGAGACACTTGATACCAGAGTCTTTTCACAGGCTCCATTCTACATTCAACTGCGACTTGAATTCAGCACAGCAGAAAGGGGGAATTCAAACCCTGGCCAAAGTGAGTGGCAGCTTACAGCTTGCAGATTCTGCACTCAAACCAGAAACACTCTCTAATTCAGCTCTGGGACGTGGGCAGATCCCTTTCACTTCCTGCTTACACAAATCACTGCTCAGGATCCATTGGTCGTTGGCTGAGCCCTTTGGTCTTGTTTCTCCAATGAAGCAGTGGCAGAGTGGACTTTGCTGAAGGGAATTGTCCAGCCTCAGCTGCTGGAGCAGGTGCAGGTAAGCCAACCAGGGCACTGCAAAAAAAAAAAAATAACAGAGGTAATGGAAAAAAGGAGCAAGAAGATAAGGACTATCAGCCAGCCAGGTAAAGGGAGGAGAGAACAGAAGACATGTAAATGTGTCACTTCACCTGGCAGGATGTGAGGCTAGGTGCTCACTCAGCCAGGAAAAAGAATAGAAGTTGCCACTTCTGAGTGCTAGGCACTGCTACCTGGTTTGTCCTTTCCTTCCACAGCAGAGCAGAGATCTTACCCGGAAACACCACAGGAGCAGGTGATATAAAACTTCCTTGTAGGTACCAAATAGCAAATTAAGTGCCTTTCAGTCATCCTCAAGACCCACAGTGAACTAGGAAGTTCCCCATGAAGGATGAAGCCATCCTTCAGTCCCATAGGACGTGGTGTTTCTAATTGCCCTACAAGAAATACAGGCATAGACCTTCCATTTTCCTTAATAAAACCAAAATACTTCCCAAACTTTAGGCTCACACATTACAACTTGATTATTTAAACTTCCTTCTTAAAACCTTCTAGGGAAAGATGAAAAAGCTGTTACATAGAATACTAAAACTTGACTGAAATCTCAGTACCTTTTGGTCATTCTCTGGAATTTTTAGCTTGCTTTGGGCTGGCATCAGCATGGTCTGGTAACACCACTTTTATCTTCTGCAGTACATTAACTCCTTGTCCTTTGCAGGTTTTACTGAATCTAACACCTTAAAGACAAATACAGTAAAAAGTGCAGAATATTATCTATTTTTCTTTACAGCTCTGTAAAGATCTGTATTACATGTGATTTAAACAGCAAAACCACTCATCAGCTCAGGTCATTTAAAAGGTTTTTAAGTACTGGACCAAGTTTATAGGAAAGCTTTCCTACACTGCAATCTGGCTCTAACTCCTGAGTTCAGGAATGGCATGTGGGGATGATTTAAAGTTACCTTTCTCCGTTGCCTGTGCCAGCAGTGAGCTGTCCCCTCTGATAAGGGGCAGAGTGGAAAGAAATCAGTAACTCCTTAAAATCACCCCAGTGGGAGCTGCCAGAGGTCAGGAATCCCAGCCCTGCTGCTACTGAAGCCCTTCATTTACTGTCCAGTGTTATATGTGTGAAGTGATTGAGTGGTTGCTCTGTTCTGCCTACTAGGTCACCTTTCTATATTTATCACATCACTGTATAAAACACCACAGTGTACCTCAAGGATGGGAGGCTCCACATAAAATTAAACCCTACCTTAAATCTTCCTGAAAAACAGCCCACTCCCCAGATCTGAAAAGAGAACTGCTTTTCCTCTCCCTGCTCAAAAATTCCAGTAGGCAAATACATCTTAAAGGCTCAAAGAGACTCTGAGAACATGAAAAGAAAGAGAAACCAGCATTGAAAATATCCTGAAACATTCTGGGCTGACAATCACATTTGTACAATAAAATATTTGTCCTTTTTTTTCCCAAAATATCCTCTAAAATAGCTGGAGGATAAGAGGTGCCTTTATACTGAGTATTGAAAGCAAAAGTGAGTCCCCTTGGTGGGTCCAACCCAAGGACCATTGCAGGCGACAGGGGCTGTGAACTGCCTGGCTTTGACTTGCTGCTCTTGGTGGTTCTAAGTGCTGACAGCACAGGATGCTTTATTCCCAATTTTATTTATGCTCTAATATAATTCCCAGCCCTTCTTCTTTGCATTTCTTTCATCCTAACTTCCACTGATGTGACCCATCTGCACTGGCCTGAGACTGCCCATCCTGCCTGAGTCAACAGCACAACACTGACCCACTGCTCTACTCCCGGCTCCTTTTCCAAGTATAAACATATTTAGATTCATCCCACTCTATCTCTTCCAAAGCAGTCGAAGAGATGTTTATACAGTGATACAGAAAAAGGAGAGATCCTCAGTATAAACTGCTGTAGTTCCTTAGGAGTCAGGGGGTCGCTACCAGGCACCAAGGGGTCAGTCCATCCAAGAGATAAGAGGTTTTTGTCCTAAAATACAGACTAATAAGTGATATTGTTGCAGCAAGAAGAAACAAAAGGAACAGGCACCGAGTGAGAATAGGAAAGGAGACTCTTTAGACAGTTAAAAAACACAGAGCCCAAGCTAATGCCTCTGGAAAGCATTCTACTGGTCTGTGAAAATCCTTATCAAAAGATCCTTGGCCTTCTTGGTCTGACTGATAAGCTAAGCAACCTTTCACTTCTTGCTTAAAAGAATCTCAATTTAAACTAAGTACTTTTCCTGCCAAGGAACCAACTTTTAGGTTCCTACTTTTAGGCTGCCTACTTTTAAACAATACCACCCAAGTTTCATTATTTTGGATGAGGGAAGCCTTTTTTCCCTTTAAGACTTTCCAATTAACCTCTTTCCATACTGCTGCCAACATTAAAGTCTAAAGGTAGGGGAAACAGGTCGCTCTCTCACTCCCAGATTTATCTAAGAATCAAGGGAGTGAAGATCTGTCACTACAGGCTGTATCCTGAGGCTCTTTCTCTTTACAACTGCTACCATTTATTAGAAAACAACATCCAGGCTATTAAGATCTTTTGGAAATTGATTAAATTGACACTAAATGATGGAAAAATCTCAAATAATAGTATCTTTTTTTTGCTAATTTACTATAGGGAGAAGACTTTTAAAATTACTTTTTTTGTGTGTGTGCACATATGTGCTTCCTTAATGTCTTTTTGCTCCCCAGTTCTAACAAAATTTGGCAAATAGGTAGAGATCTCCAAGATGCAGTTTCCTTGTTAAGAAGACTTTGTTCCTGCAAATTTTGTAGTCTAAGCAGTAAGTTAAGGAGAAGACTATCCAAATGGCCTAAAAGAAAAGTTGCAACATCAGCCTCACAGGGAAAAAAAATCCTTCAAAATACATCAAGGAAATACCTGAATTACTTCTTCCATTATATAAATTAAGTCCTTACATTTTATTGAAACAACATCATCACATGCACAGGAATGGTTCCTAAGTGAA
This sequence comes from Leptocoma aspasia, assembly GCA_013399835.1. Lineage (NCBI taxonomy): Eukaryota > Metazoa > Chordata > Aves > Passeriformes > Nectariniidae > Leptocoma > Leptocoma aspasia. The sequence continues at coordinate 65,489 of VXAX01005169.1, forward strand.
AAATACAAAGATTTGGTTTTGACTGCCCAGGTACATGTTGAATAATAATTCTGAATTAAATGCTAAAAGTGCTCAGTGTGACGTAGCTAGACCAGATGATCACTAAAATACTTGTCAGAATGTTTCCTTAAATCCTGTGGTACAGTAGAACACTTAAGCACGCGAAGAACCTGAAATATCTGTAATCCCATATAAGTGCTCTTATTTTTTTAGCTTCTCGGGTGCTTCACAGGGAGATTTGTGTGCAAATCATTTGAATTCAAAGTGTAAAAGCAGAAAATGGGAAAAATTAATGATTTAACTGTTAGCCATTTTTAAAGACGCTGCCTTAAAGATACAGAGGGTTTGAGATCAAACAAAACAAACAGAATTCAAGCACCTGTGCCCAGCATCTGACACCTGCCAGAGCTGAAAGGAGAGAGCTAGACCTGCAAACAACACTGATAAACCCAGGATCCACAAGGTTATACAGATGCTTCAGGACTGAACTACCTGCATTGAAAAGAAGAAGCCTCCTCCATCAGCTTTCTAGATGAAGGAAATCAAAACAAATACTAGTATCAACCCTGTTTGGTTTTTTCTTAAGAATTATCCCAGCAGCAAAACTACAGAAAAAATGCCCATCAAAGTCTTACTGATTTCATACCCTGTCCTAGGGATTTCCTAATTAATCTGGGTCTCCAAACTGATCAGCTCCTTTTTAATAATGTGTTGGACATTTCTTCAGCTTCTTTTTTGAGTTTTAATACTGGTTAAAATTATTTCATAGAATTTAATTCAAGTTTAGGGCTACAGTCTAGCAAGAAGGAGTGGAAAGAAAAATGAAATCTAAGCCTGAGTGTCCAGAAGTGACATATTTTAATATTCTACTGCCTAAAGTTCTTAGAAAGGGTACAGACTTCCCAGAAAATTAGTTTTCATCACGTAAGAGCAAATCTGGCTTGCTGTTTCAGCACCTGTACACAGTACAATATGCTCTGCCCTTTCAAATAGGATACTCAGGGTATAATCCCAGTGTTGGATGAAGTCCAAGCTGTGAAAAAGGCTCTACCACAAGAAAGTTGGTGCTCAGACTGTGACATGAAAACCCTGAGTTGAAAACCTGTTTTTTGTGCAGTAGCTAATGGCTGTGACTGAGAGTCTTGGTAGGCCTGATTTTTGAAGATTAAACTTTATAGTTTTCCATTTAAATGGACAGAAAGATACTGGGCTGGTACTGTCTTTAAAATAAATATGTAGAAATCAGAGCATGACTTTATTATCCAATATTCTCTATTTCTCACCAAACTAAAGATTATTTCAAGTACATGATTTCAAATAGAGAGGTGATGCAGCTGATGCAGCTGTTTCTGCCCTTCAGGGCCATACAGGCAGTCAATTATCAGGGCACATACAGCCATAGATAGGCTGGAACAGTGCCAATACAGCAGTGGTGGTGGCTGGAATTAGTTTGGAATTAGATAGGGATAGTTGTCTAAAACTGGAAGAAGCAAACAGAAAAAAATGAAATCTCTTGCCAGAGTGTTAAGAATCTGGTACCTCAGGTTACTTATTTTGGTGAAGGAGGCAAAAACCTTGCAGTCAGAGGCCTGGCTCCCTCCTCAGTGCTGCAGTCCCAAATCAGTAACTCCTGTGAAAAACATGGTTTACTTTTTCATTAAAATTTAAAAGTTTAATAAAGGACAATAGGAGACAGAGACAGTAAAGCAAAGGTTACGACCGGGTGTGTCTTGGCACTCAGCTAAGAGCACACCTGCTGGTTTGGGAAACACCATTTTTATACCATTTCTAGTACATCAGCCTGTTGCATATTCATAGATCCTTATGCATATCCATAAACTAGTTTACATATTCCAGGAACTATTTTACATGGTCCCTCCTTGGGTCTGCCCTTTTAGAGCATGCGTGTTTCTTGGTTGTGGTTTTAGTCCATTTTATCATCACCTCCAGGTCTTGGGTCTTGGTCCACACTGTCTTCAGATGCTGAGTGCTGATAGTTGGCATATCAGTAGCAGGGTCCACATCATATGTTCCTTGGATATTATCCCAACCAAACAGGCATTTTAACACAAGCACATCAGCTACCACTACTGCTATGTCTAAGTTTTTGTTAATAGCAGAAATAAAAGCAAAGTTATTTTAACATTGTACATATAGAATCCATTTAATATTTGCAAAAAGCCAATACTATCATATGTATCTATAACATCCCTCTTTCCCTGTTCCTCTCTCACCTTCTTCCTACTTGGCTCAGCAGCCCAAGTGTTCCAAGGATGACCTGCTGACATGCTTCCCACACCACAGACTGGGAAACCACGAAGTGTCTGGATGCATGAGTGAGACACTGAGATTCTTACCTGCTGCCTTGTTCCTGTCTCTGTGTGACTTTCCTGCTGCAGCCGGTGCCAGCCACCACAGAGCCATTTCTGTGGAATTCACCACCCCAGGAGTCGTTCCTGCCATGGTGGGAACCAATGCTTGGCAGCAGTTCTGTGCCTCTTGACTCACACGATGCTTTTGGCTCCTTTTCCATAATTTCCTTGAGATACAGAAGAAAGAAACAAATTGTTAAAGAGCAAAAACAGCTGTAAAAAATGTCACTCAGCCGTGAAATCTGTGTTCTAGGAAAAGGAAACATGCATGTTTCCAGACATATAAAAGCTCCAGCACATGCAGCATGAGAGAGAAAATTAACTCATGTTCATCAGAAATCTACTTTGAGAGCTCAAAGACACTTGGACTGACATTTAACCATATGTGAAGAAGGTAATAGGTGATTCTTCATCCTGTGAGCCCAGATGATGTCTCTGTGCAAGGTCCTGCAGGAAAAAACAAGAGACAACCCTGCAAAATTTACCAGAAAAGACACAAAAAGAAAGAAAATGTAACTGGAAGTGCACAGAATTTAAGTTTCATCCAATGCTGGGCCGTTTGCATAACAGCCCAAATATCACTCCACATCTTTTCGGTTTTCCAGTTCCTGTTCCTTTTTATTTTTTTAAGAGAACAGTCATTGGAAGTTCACACATACAGGCTGCTGAATAAAAGCAAATGACATCCAGGTCAAGTTACACTTCCAGAAACACACAGGAAGCTCATTTCTCTGCAGCTACTCCCAATGGATCAGAATTTGGCAGTGCAGATCCGGGAAGAACGGAGCTGTCACCAGCGGGAACAGCACTGGGTGACATCTCACATTTATGCAGCACCACACCATTCCCAAAGTGATCTAATGCCCACAGAAAACTCAAGAGTGAGGGGACTTCTGATGCAACCTTGTTCCTTCAGACATCAGAACTCCGACTGCCAGCAGGGATGAGGGGAACGACATAGGGGGACAAAACTCTGCAGAGGAAAACAGCTTCTTCCCAACTGAAACGATTGGAGGAAAATATTTTAAATCTTGCACATATTTCAGAAGAATAATTTGTTTGAGGAAGTGGCCTTCAAATAAAACATGGACTTACACAAACTGAAATTATCCAGCGTTCCATGCAGCACATCTGATTTAACAATGAGACAGCTGCCTCGGGCATCTTCGAGGTGCTGGGAATGACATGAATTTGCATTTGCAAAGGCCCTTTGTAATCCCTTCCCAGGTTTCATCTGTTATCATCCCACCCTGCTTTCCTGGCCATCTCGTTTTCACAGTGAACGGTGAAGCCCGTATGCAGGGTGACCAAGAGCTCAACACACAGAAAACACTGCTCCTAAACCCTCCAGAGTGCTTTGTCTGCTCATCCTAACAAATCCAGATGTTGCTGTCGGAATTGAGCCTCGCTGTGCACAGCAGCTGTCTGTTACTGTTTTAACTGTGGTTTACTGTTTGGAACTGGAAGAGATCACTCTGAGGAATGCAGCTTAAACGAAGACTCTGCATTTTAAGTGGATGTTTCTGTTTGGAGAGCAAAGCTTCAGGAAACAAGGCAACGCACAGAATGGAGAAGAACTTCTCAGAGAGCTGCATCGATTAGACTGCAGGAAGGCGCAGCACATCTGAAAATAGCCAAAACAGAGTCAATAGGAAACCTCTTGGAGCTGTTTGACATTGTGGTCCGGTCCTGGAGCCAGCGGATAAACCCGAGGGCTGGGAATGCATCATCCAAACTCTGACCCCGGCTAGATATAATTATTTGAACAATCCAAATTGGAAGAAGATTTAACCTCAGATAGTTTTGCATGAGATGGGGATTCATAGTTCATTACATATTTATAATGAGAGGGCTTTGCTTTCTCAAAGGCACAATAATTATCAGCTCCAAGCAGCTTTTGCATTGAGAAATGCAATTTAACTCACTTGACAGCTGCTGCATTCAGTCACGAAAAGACATTATTACATTTATCTGCACCTTTGCTCCTCCCTGTACATCACTTCATTCAATCCCTTCCAGAGATTGGAAAACCCAGTTTTTAGGACAGCATTTCCAGCATGACATAGAATTGAAGAAACCTCTCCATTAACTACTTATGGTTTAATAAATAAATAACTTCTGTATAAAACAGCATTGACAGAAAATGCAACAAACTTATTTTTCTAGAAATGTCAGACCCAGAGGAAAAAAAAAATTACTATCATTATTATAGCTACTGGGCACGAGCAATATTGTTTACTAGTAAAAATTGCACAGCAAAAGAGACATAACTAAGGGAATGTCCTGCAAAAAGAGTCTCCTACCTGACCCCAGACTCAGACACAACATCTGGCTAATGCACAGAAAGCTTTATGTAGCCACCAGTGCTGTTTTCTTCAGGAAGGACTGAGTACCCAGACATCCTCAGCTGGCATGGGTGGAATTCAAGAGAAAACCTGGATTGACTTATGCCTTAGGAAGAGTTGGATGTTCCCTGTAGACTCCAGCAACTGCGAGGTGAAAATTACTTTTGAGATGAGCACTTTGCAAGTGGCTACCCAGGAGAAAAACTAGCAGCAAGAATACTTCTGGATTTGCTCATTCTGTGCAGAATATCCTTCTTTCTTGAGCAGCAAGAAAGAAGGATATTCTGCAGAGAATGAGCAAATCCAGAAGTAAAACACACCTTCCTAGTTTTGAAAATAAGAAATGAGGCTTCCATATTAAATCTAGAATCGAAAAATTGCTCTATCCAGCAATCCGACATGGAAAGTCATTTGAACTTGCAAGTGGGTGCCTGGTTTCAAAAGGATTAGTTACCTTTCCAGCTTTATATCCAGCTCTTTATAGGTCTCAGGATCACAGTAACTCATCAGCTGGATGCCATCAGCATGTGTAGTGCGTAAAACAGCGTAAAGCAGAGGGGCAAAAATCTACTTAATTTTGTAAGGAAGGAGGTGCCAGAAGACTTACACATATGGCCAGGGCCAGGGCCAGGGCTCCGGTGCATCGGGAATCAGTTCAGGGCACCATTCCAGCCCCAGATGAGCCCTGCCAGTAACACATCACCATTTCAAACTGCTTATCAGTGTCAGAAAAATGAAAAAGAACTGGAGATTGTTTACGTATCATATTGTAACAATAACTTCTCATTTTGAGGGGAAACCAATAGCAAAGAGCATCTGAGAAGAGCAGCTTTCAGCAAGATGAAGGAAGGGGCTGGTTTGATTTACAGCTGTGTAACTTACGGCCACATCTGGCAATACAAGGCCAGGAAATTTCATGGGGAAGGAGATGCCACTTGATACTTTTACAATTAAAGCAGACAATGCAGAGATAGTTTACTATGTATTTATATATTTACTATATATACTATACTATAAACTATATAGTTTACTATAGTTTACTAAAGTGACTGTTTTTTCTTGGGAACATTCACCTAAAACCTTGGGCCAGGAACAGTGGGCAGACTACATTCAAAATGACAGTTCTGATTGCTCTGGACCTTCATTTCCTTGCTCTCCATCCTCCTGAATGGCTCACAACAGAGACTAAGGTATGAATTTTAATTCCCATTGCTCACCTGTAGGAAATTATTACGAGAAGAAAAGCAAGTCTTTTCTGTCAGCAATGATAATGAGAATTTTTATCTAAAAATATTTTACACATGCTCAGTAAAGCCAAAACAGTTTCTGCTGTTAGTTAAGTATTTTGTTTAAATTATATTCTGAATATACAGCTGGCAGAGACAGCACTTGGCTGCTCTCTGTCCTGGTTACAAGGCAAGGGAAGCCAGACAGACGTGGATCCTTAAATTCTGGCAGGTTTTGGGAAAATTCCAGATCCACTGAAGCAGTCTGAGCTGCTAGGACAGAATTCATGCTTCTCATTAGGATAATTCACTCTAATAGGCCTCTGAAGGCTTTCCATTTTTGGCAACGTTCTTTTAATGAGGCTCAAGTTGGATCCGTATATCTTACATTGTAAAATATTTTAAATAAACACCCCATACAGAAATCTTGGTGATCTTCAGAAAAAATGAGTTAAAACAACCAGCTGAAAAACCTGCACTAATACAATAAAAAAGGGAACAACTTCAGATGAAGGAGAAATGTTGTCCTAAGGAAGGTTCCTTTTACATCCTGGCAAAGTATCATCCCTTTCAGCTGGATGTTCCTATGGAATGACACAGAGCTGTGCTGAAATGATATAACCGTGGATTTTGCTCTGGATGTATTAAGAATAATTGCTCACTCTGAGATCTACACAGAAAATCCGTGCCACTGCTCTGACACAGAAGATCTCATCAGCTTGAGGAAAGCAAGGGAAAGCTGCAAGTTTCAAAGCTGAAACTACAGCACCAAAAATCATTCCAGTATTAACACCTGAATTTTTCTACTTCCCTAGGAAGGGAGTGTAAAAGCAGAGAATGGCAAGGGAAACAGAAATAGCAAAGACTGAATTGTGAAAAAGGCAGAGATAGTCACTTAGAAGTTAAGACTCTGAATACAAAATGAAAAGAAAAAGTCCATAAAAAAATAAAATAAGGAGAGAGGCAGCTGGTATTTCCCAAAGTTCTCCCACTGAAATTATATAAAAGGAAATATATTCAAATGTCTGAACAGCCCCGAGAGCTGGGATTTCCTTAACTCTGACTTCATTTCCCTTAACCAAAGGTATTATCTCAGCAACTACACACCAAAATAAAATAGAGATGGCAGAAACAATTTTAAGTGCTCCTGTACCATGATGAAGACTCTGAAATATGAGATACTTCTCTCAGAGTCTACTTGGGGCAATATCAGACTATTGGAAGGTTGGACTATAAATGGCAATAGTGGACTTTCCTCACTTTCATTAAATGGGAAAAGGCTTGCTTGCTCTTAGAGATATATTGTGTTTAGCTGCCACTTACCCAGGGTAAATGGACCATTTAATGCAAAATTCATACCTCACACAGATAGATCAACCTGATGGTTTCAGTGCAGCAAACTCCAGTAAGTTCCGTATAGTTCTGGATTTTTTTTCAAATCCACTGACCTTCTCCACATCCACTGAGCTCAGTTTTACCACACGTGCATTGGCAAATGAGTGTTCCAAAGGCAGACAGCAGCATCAACACACGCTGCACTAGAGACTGAGGTAGGGCAGAGCTGCTGAGGCAGCTTCTCTGCTCCTGCCTCTTCCTTTACACCAGACACAGCCATTGATTTCCTCTCCTTTCTGGTGCCAGCTATGACTTTTTCTCTTAGGTTAAAAAGAAAAGTTGTCCTTCCCCATCCTAGTGCTGTCCCCCCCAGCATCAGGTCAGAACCAAGGGGAGAAGCAGTAACAGTCCCAAAAATTAGTTCTTCTCCCAAAGAAGGCACAAAGAGAAAATGGATGTTTTCTGCTGGGGAAGGACACAAGACAGTCCAGAGTGGTTTGTCTTTGCAAGGACTGAGGATGGAAAGGGATGAAGACTGAAGTGCTCCTACTGTTCCACATGACATAAACATTCTGCAATGTAATGTGGAAAGGGGTTTCTGTCCCAAGGTAACTCATCTCTGTGCCTCTCCCACAAACATCACATATCCCACCCACAACCCCCATCCCACTAATAACACACAGTCACTTATAGTCTAAAGTCTGTAGCCATGATGAACACCAACTCCGAATTTGCCAAGCTGGCTCCCAGAACTGATTTTCCCAGTCCTCTGCTCATGTTGGCTGCTGGTGAAACAGAGCAGTACATACTCCAGACAAAGAATGCACCCACCCTTCATTCACACACCGCACAAGTAACCGAGGCATTCCCTAAAGAGGAGTCTGAGCTGTCCCCCACATCCCAGTGGTACAGACATGGGCGGTAACCACCCAAAAATCCCACGAGAAACCCTAACCTCAGCATTTCCTTTCATTACCATGATGCTGAAGTCAGCTCCTCAACATCCCACAGACGTTTAGTCAGCATCTGTTCAAAGCCCCTTGTACGTTCTCAGGTATGTCTTTATTCTCCTCACCTGTGAAAGGATGAAAGAACCAAAAAGGAAGCATTTGATCACTTTGTACCTTATCACTTGCATGCCATGTATTTATCCTTCCCAGACTAGGCAGGTAAACTCAAGTTTATCCTTTCCTTCACTCCTCTCCCTTGCTGTCTGAATCCTGCAGCCCAGGAACACAAAACAGCACTAGCCTCTTCAGGTCTCACTAGTTTTTTGATTTTCTAACTCATTTTATCACTCTTGGGCACCTTGGTCCTGCTCTAGGGCTGAATTTGGACTTCAGCTGCAGCAATCACCAGAGCCTGGGTAGGCTGGGCACCAAAACTCAGCCAGGGATGGAGACAGGGAAATCTTATTTCTCTATTAATATGTTAATGACTCTGTCCTGATTGCTGTGAGCACCAAATTATTTCCCTCCTAGTCTGAGAGATGGAAGGGAATTGACACATCCATTTTTCTGCACAATAATGCTGTCATCAGCCTTAAATTTGGGCTGCCTCTGAAAGGAGTTATTACTCTGTAAAAACGAAGCACAGTGCTGCTACTGCTCTCTGTTAATTACCATCAACTGGTTTCTGAAAAAATACCATGCCATAAATATAGCTACAATGGTGGTTTTCTGAGGCTTCCCTTCAGAATCCATCAATTTAATCAAGGCACAGGCAGAAAGGGTGAAGAAGAGTCTGTGGGGAGCTGATCACCTGAAATAGTGCCAAAATCTTCATCAGTTGCAGCAGTTTAAAGGAAGGCTTTATGATACTCTGAGAGGTAGTGCTCCTTACTGGAATTCCTTTTCCCAAGAGGCTAAAGGCTGCCTGGTACTCTTTTTTCATACCACTGCTGGCTTTTAGCAGGTTTAATCCTGCTTCTGTGAAGGGCAAAACTCTGAATGATTTCTAACACTAATGACAGAGATAAATTAAGAAATTACAATAAACAAATAATGTGCTGAGCATTTAAAGAAGAAACAGAGATTACTCACTCTGGCTTATTCTGAGATAAGAGATGAAACTTGCTTTACGTTTGTAAGGTTGTTCACCACTGGCATCACCTGAGCCATCACCTGGCTTAGTTAAGATAATTATATTGATTGATTTTTAAACAATTTTTCTAATCGATGGATTAATTATGTTACAATGTATTTCAGCTTTTATTATGATGATGCAAAATGCCCTCATTTGCAATTTGGGAAGAATTTAGAATAGGTAATGAGTTTAAGTACAGTAAAAAGAAAAAAAATGTATTATAAGAGCAAGCAAAGGAGGCCACAGGGACACATACAGCAGTTTTCCTGATGACTTTTGTAGGGAAATGTTATTAAAATTGATAACTGATCACACACTATATGTGTATGCTGCCTTTTAACAAATTTGAGCACCTTTTAACAGAAATGCTATGATCTGCAGTGACCTGCTGGGATATAAATCAAACCTATGGCTGCTGGCTGTGGGCCAGGTAAATTCAAACCATGTGACAAGGCCTCTTCTACATTTTATTACTTCTTTTTTTTAAATCCCAGGTTTCTTTAAGAGAAAAATCCTTTGCACATCTCCCAGGTACAGGTTGCCTTAGGGTAAGAAATGTGCTGTGACACTAAGCTGGTGTAAATCAAGGCAAATGCATTGATTAATGTGTGATTAGTATTATTTATCTTATTGTTTCTATGATTTGAGAAGAAATTATTTGGGTTCTTGTTTTAGGTCTGTTATAGCCTCATTTTTACAATAATATAAGAACCCAGTATTTCCAGCTCTGGCATTGTGTGTTTTAACATGGCATTTCTCCAGCATTTTTCACTTTCCCTGTTACAAGGCCATGACTGAACTAACTTCATAACTAACTGCTGAAATACATTGTAACTTCAGCACAGGCTAAGATTCCACATGGGTGCTTGGAATAAATCACTCTTGGCAGCTCCTGTAGTATTTGGTGCTGTTCCCAACATCTCCATTTCCGGGCTGATGTAATTAGAGGGCACACAACTGGCTTAAGCTCCTACAAGTGAGTGCAAATGCTTTATTTAAAGATCAGCCTTGGACTCTTAAAAAAAATCAATTACAAAAATCTTTTACCTTGACTTTGACCTGGACTGACAGGTGACAGTCTCAAACTGGAATTACCATTCCTCATTGCATCTCACTTCTTCTTTGTGTGTACTTACATTCAACAGTTTCCCTCATCTATAGGAGGAACATCAAGGAGTCCAATTCCTATGATCCTGTTAGGGTCGGTCAGCTGTCACTTCCTCAGAAGCCTTTCCAAAAATAAAAAAACACAGAAGGCAGGCACTCCAGGAGAAGATTTCTCTGCAAAGAGAAATCTGCTTTGGCTGCTCCAAAGACCCCACAGAAATCTCAGGAGAGCTGGAATAAACTTGGAGGTTCCCAAGATTTCTAGGGGCTGCTACTGGGACAAGAGGAATACAGTACGTCAGGAGTTTCATCCCACAAAATGGGAGCCAGAACTGCCTGACTCATCACAAAACAGGCTTTACCATTGAAAAACCGAGTGAGGAGAGTTTTTCTAGAAGTCTGCATTTCCTCCCATCCAGCCAGACAGCTGAGCTAGGACTTTCAGAATAATACCAAAATTAACTTCACCACACAAAGAGAAGATAATAATTATCTGATTATTACAGTAATGTATGCAAGGGTGATTATGAGATCTTTTAAATCCAAGTCCTCAAACCTTGCCTAGCTTCAGGTGGATTTTTGAGAAGTAGCAACTTTTCATCTCACGCCAGTCAGACCCTAATTCTGATCCCAATCCCAGTCTCTACTTTAGGCTTATAAACACCATTTCTTGAGGCAACAGCCTGAAGATCTCTATGTGATAAGTCATCTTCCTCTGAAAAGTTTCGGTTTTTCACCTTCTCACCCATTCTGCAGCTTTCTTGCAGCTACTTCTGGCTTTGATTTTAAAAGAATTTGAAAATGTACATTAATTAAATTGCATTATTAAAAACTTCACAGCTCTTAAAAGATCTCCTTGTTTCTGAATTAACATTATAGAAACACAAAAAAAACTCATAAAAAAACCTCAAACCTTAATTTTAACAGCAACTGGCTTTTGATATCTCTTCTCAAAAACGCCTTTGATTGATTGGCCACCATTAAAATATCTGCCCTTAAGGTTTCTTCCTGTAGCTGACAAAGCTGACGATGGGGTGAGAAGATGCTTCAAAACTCCTTTTAAAAATTAAAGAAAATTTTCAACAATTCCTAACCTCCTTATAACCTATATAGTATAAGGTTATACATAACCTATATAGTATAAAGTTATATATAAGATAACCTATCTTAGTACACTATGTATCATCTTCCTTTTGTTCATACTGACAAGTAATATACATTGAAAACTCAGAATGAAGTAAAGGTATCCAAGGTCTATCCAGGTAAAATGCTTTTTAAGAAATGAACGAACAAAATCCAAAGTGTCTGAGCAAGAAGGAGATTTCCAGGGCGTCCAGAGTCAGTCTAACACTGATCCTGCAGACTCCAAGCACAGAAATATGAGGCTGAGGGGGAATGCTTTGGAAATCCCACCACAGCATGCAAATTTTGTGGGAGAAACATATAACGGATGTCTGTCAAAACCAGAATGAAAGAATGCATTCTGCGTTTCAAGGCTTGAAGGCAAGAGCTTTTATGGGCTGAAAATAAACGAATAGAAAGTAAATTTGGCCAACCAAATTGGAGAGAGGGGTGGATTTTTGTTTGTTTGTAACTGGTATGGTTTTTCAATGAAGGAATCTGGAGAATATTAACAGTTATGCCTAAATCTATGCTGGAAGCATTTTTGTCATTTTAGAGCCAAAACCAGACTCTTGCCAAAACCTGTAAACTGCTTTTTAAAAAAGGAAAAGAACAAAAAAAAGCACCTCCAAAATGGAATTTGCAATTCTCACAGCAGGGGATCATCAACTCAAATTAATCCCTGGCAGAGGAATCTGAGCAAGAGTGATAGACTTGGTGCATCCAAAAATGTTTAGTCTAGACTAAACCTCGCTGCAATTCTCTGCAGACCAGACCTCAGCCCTCTGGATCCCTGACAGCCATCTCTATTGGCCACAAACAACAACACAGCGTGGATCCTGTTCCAGGCTTCCCTCCCACCTCACCTTATCTAGTCCCAGAGCTATTCCCCCTCCCAAATCCACAGGCACTCATGTAAAAAGCTGTTGATGGCTGCAAGTATTTGAAGCCTGGTTAATGAACATAGGTAATGCTCCCCCCATACCCCTAATCATCAGTGCAGTGAGCATGTGAGCCAAACCCAAAATAATAAACCCAGAAAAACATGTTCATCTGTCTGACAGCAGCCAGAAGCCACTGTTGCCAAAGAGAAAAGAGTCTGGAGCTGCTCTTTCTAAAATGCTGTCAGCACAATTAATTCTGAAATATGCTCTGAAAATGTGGAGCGTGGCCCATCTGTCACGGCTCCTCGTGTGTATTTAATGATTAGCGAGAGGGAGGAGTATAAACTCGGTGTTTCATCTCCAAACCCAGCTTCCCTGTGGAGAGGATTCAGCCAGTAGTTAAGAATTTCATCCTTTCCCAAACTCAATCCTAAGTGGCATCTTCAACAGAAAAGAAAGTTACCAACTCCTAAACAAAAAAAAAAAGAAAGTCACAACTAACTCCTTTGTCACCAACCCCATCACAATGAAGTAAGGCTGGAGTATTATTTTTCTTTTTTTATACTGGAAACTGGCCACTGGCATTAGCAGAGATAATCTGGTACTTCCCTGGAATCCATTCCTCCAGCAAAGCAAAAAAAGTGACGATATGTCAAGTGGGAATACCTAGCAGCCTTTTTTTACATGTATTGCTTGAATGGCAATTCAGAGCCAGCACCAAGTTTTCCAGCAGTTTTTCTCATTAATTTTTTTTTTTCTCATGTCCAATTTAATGATCACCACACACTGAAGAAGTTCCGTTGACTCAGGTCCAGACCTGAAATCCAAGAAGACACATTTAGATCAACCTATAGATTGAGCCACAGGAACTGAAGGGTCTGAGACTTGGCATGTTCAGCCAGAAACAAGCTGCTACATCCAGCTCTCATTTATAATTGTCCAGGACTTAAAATCTGATTATTCCTTTCACTTCCAACAGCAGCTTGGTCTGCTAAATAAAGCCAGGCTGCTGTTTTACACACCAGCAGGCCTGTGCACTTAACCAAATGGCCAGAACCTTTTCCCAAAAGACATAAGGAAGAAATAATACACAGGGACACACAAGTTTACAAGAACAGTCTCTCAAACGTGTGGCAACTTTGACAAGAGTAGTATTAGATCAGTACTGAATTTTGGGAATTTCATCCTTCATGAGGTAAAATAATTTTCACTGGACGCACATAAATCATTGTACTTGTTGTACTCACACCAAACCCTGAACTTAACCTGTGATAAATTCCCAAGATTATACACTAAAGAGCTTAGATAATTACATGTATAAAACATAAGTAATATACAAATAAAACAAGCCCTGAATGACATTTCAGCATTTTGACAGATGCATTTCTTTCACTTATGGGATGCGCTTCTCTACTCCCATTAAAAGGTGTCACCAGGTGGACACAAGAATCCCAGTTAATCAAGGAGCCACATCTAATTACAGTATCACAGCAGCCACCCATCACTATCTCTAGAGAAACCAGAACAGATGTTTAAAGGGATTCTCCTGGGATTTAAGAGTCCTTGAAGAAAAAAAAAAAAAAAAGTACATCTTGAAGCAATCAGGCAAGGGATTGTAAATTCTAATTTCAAGATAACCATTGGCAAATTAAGTCTATTAGTTAAACAAACTTTCCTAAGGAAGCAATGCCCCATTTTCTTAGGCTCTCCATGCTTATCTGCTTGTCCTGGGCCAGGACAGCTTCCATAGGCAGCTGCTCTCATGCTTTTGGGACAGACTCTGCCCTCTTTTTTGTACTGGTGCTGTGCCCCAGCCTCTGCTTACACTTACCCACATACATGTGACCTTCAGAGAACATCTTGTTCTAGAAATAATGCAGGTTCAGAGGGACCTTTGGAACCTGCCACATAAGCACTGAATTTAGCATTATTAAACATTGTTCCTATATCAGCTTAAAAAGAGGGATAAAAGAGCTGTCATGTGAAGCAAAGCCCTCCAAGCTTTCTCCAACAGAACAGACTCTGAGGATGCACACAAAGTTCAAATGAATTAAGAACTGGAGTTCATATTCTCCTGAAAAGCCAAACCAAAATGACAAAAAAGCCCCTTTGAAGACTGAAAGAATGCAGGAAACCAGGAAGGCCACTCCTCTTATGCTTCCAAGGTTGTCAAAACCAGGAGTTGTTAGAAATCTTGCTTACCTGCATTTCCAGCATGATTTCTCACTGAATAAATTTAATCCAGAGTCAATTCCTAAATTATAGCTTGATAAAATATCTGACAAACACAAAATAGCTTAAAATCTCCCATAAGCCTTAGAATTACATTTTCCATGGAGCAGTTAGAATGTCCAGCCCAACACAAATATACTTGCTTGTGGAGTGTCTGTAAATTGGATTGAAGATAAGCTAAAACTGACCACACATCATTCAACCAGGTTCTGGGATTTGCTGTATCTCTGCAGCACAATCCAGAGCACTGCAGAAGGGATGGGCCTTAGCAGTTTCTCTTTGAATCCCTGTAAATAACAGTTATCTTCCCATGTGGAACATGGTGCTTTAAAAATGGAAGTGAAGAAAACAGGTTCTTCCTACAGTCCTGGCCCAGGTGGGGTCCCACACAACATCAGACCTCCCACACTCCCATCCTATCTACATTCAGACGTCAACAGGAACAACTTACTATGCTATTCCTGTAGTACTTCCAAAAGCAGACAAAGAGCCTGACTCACTCCCCTCTTCATCCAGTACAGAAACATTCTTGCTGTAAGGTTTGGTTAAAGGCCAGTGTTTATAGGCTTTAAAACCACAACAACAAAGCCATTATCTGACTCCAGCCATAGGAACATCCTGAATGCTGAACACAGTGAAAAGGGGCATCCTAATAGCAATAACCTCCTCTTTATAAAGTGACATTTTTGTGCCAGCAATGCAGAACATGAGTGAAATGCAATGGCAATACCACTAGTTTCATGTTCATTATGGAGAAGCTCCCAAAGTCCCAAAATGCAAGCAAACCCATCCTTTAAGCTCTTTATTTCTGACTTGGAGCAGCATGGTCTAGTGGAAGGTGTCCCTGCCCATGGCAGGGGTTTGGGATGGGGTTCCCCATCAGAGGGAACAGTGCATTGCAAGCTGTATGGAGAAATTATCGTTCCTAACCATGCCCCATTTCCTTCCAACAGGCTGTGGATAGATTTTCTTGCCAAAATGAAGATTCCAACCAATAGGGATAATCACTCATATGCCACACTTATGGAAGCCAGGGACATGGTTCTTCCAAAAACCAGCACCACTCTCCAGACTGGGAATAAACATCCCCAGGTGCAGAAGCCTTAATAACATTTTTAATATAAAAGTATAGCTTCGTTTCCTCTGTGCTACTTAATTCTGTTCTGTGTTTATAGGGTTCCTCAGCAGGGAAGAGGTCAAAGAAAATGAGAATTCATTCAGGGAATAATTTCATTCTCACAGAGTGTTTTACAGGATGGGACAGAAAAAGATGGAAACGGATATTCCCAGAGGACAGTGATGTAATACTCTTGCACACACTGATGAGTATCTCAAGAATACAATCCTTAGCAGGAAATATTAATTTTTCTGTGGCTAAACTGAAGTGGTTACTCTTTCGAGGACTATGAGATCCATAATTCAGAATGAGATTTTTTTGCATGCTAATTTTTTTCTTCTTTTAAAGTAAAAAAATGCAAAATAAATACTTCATATCTGTTGGGCTCAACAACCTCATTATTTGCAGGATTTTCCATGTTCAGCAGCACATTTCTGAATCTATCACTTCATACTAGCCCTGGCAGAATTGCCATGCCCTGCCTTTGAGGTAGCTCAGGGTGCTCACATACCTTCACTGCAGCTTTGATGATTGCCTGGCCCCTCACTGAAGAGAACAAGAATTAAAAAAACATGCTTTATTTCCTAAAAAAAAGTATTTCACGGAGGGGGAAATTAGGGTGTGGATTCCCTGTAGAAGGCAGATTTAATTTACAACACGCCCTTTCAGATGAAATAATCAGGGTTCTCTATACTCCTTTGTGGCAAGGAGTGAGAAAAATGGTTAATCAAATTTAGAATCAAAAACTGTACATTCAAAGTTCTGATATATTTTTTCAAAAATTAGCATTAAAATTAGACACTATTAAATCAGTCATTTCTTAGATTTACATGGGCATAATAAATTGCAATTTTCCCTTATTCCTGTGACTATGAACTTCAGAAATATTCAAGCAAGCAAGGTGCTCAGAGCAGGACCTGCCCTGTCAGGTGAGGTTTTGCAGGGATTCCCCAAGCAGCAGCACTACACAAACCCTTAGTGCCAATGCTCCTTGGTTTCTCTGGATGCAGCTCTTCAAGGGACATTTCAAGGAATGTCTTCTGACCTCAAAGCAAGAGAAGAATCAAATGCAAATTGGTTTGATATGCTGTTATGGCTGCTGGCATACAAAAAATACCCAAA
Source organism: Leptocoma aspasia (assembly GCA_013399835.1). NCBI lineage: Eukaryota > Metazoa > Chordata > Aves > Passeriformes > Nectariniidae > Leptocoma > Leptocoma aspasia. The sequence goes on from VXAX01005169.1 coordinate 82,436, forward strand.
CACCAGCACACCTGCAGAACCACTCACCTCCCTAAAACTGGGACATTCCAAATCATAGTGTTAATTCAGAGGATATTCTTGCCTTCAAAACCCAAAAGACTGGCAATTATAATCATAAAATGCTTCACTGTACACATTGATTAAAGGATATTGGAGAAGGTCACAAATTCAATCAATTTTCCTCAAGTTTGCTAGCCATGCCTCCACACTGCTACCCCTTCCCAGAAACTCCAGCATGTTGTCATGGAAGGAGAAGAAGGAAAAACCTGGATGAATTAAAACTCCAACCAATTAAATCAAAAAACCCCACCCAACAAACCACCTAACACACTAGAAGGAGAGCCCTCCTTCTGCTTCTCCAGATAATTCCATAAAAAAGCAGCCAACAGATCATATCCTATTCCTGCAGGACTTTCCTCTCTCAAATTGTGAGATCCATGACCACTCTTACCTCTGTCAACAAAACAGCAGATCAAAAAGGATTATCACAATGTTGCCTTTCAAAATCTTCTCCTAAAAATGGGGGGAAAATGGACATTTTTTGGGAATGTCAGACACTTCTGAGAAAAAGGAAGACCTCCCTGAAAATGAGCACTCAGACTCTGATGTGATCAAAGCGATTATATGCCCACAGCTCCTCAGTGCCCCTGGAAAATGGACATGTCTGTACTTTCTGCGAGAATTCTTTTCCTTGTAGTTTGGTAGGAAGAGATTAAAATCCAGGGAAAATGGACTAGTTTTATATTTCTGAATATAGTTCCAGAAATTCTGAAATGTCTAAAATTACTAAATTTTTTGTGGTTTCTACAAAAAAATAATTAATTTATAATAGTTAAATTCATGTACAGATACTACTAAAACCAACAAAACTCCTCCATCCAAAAAACAGAAAAAACCTGTGACGTTCTTAACTGAAAAGACCAAATTATTTAAAAGCAGATGAAGTGCTTTTAAACAACTTCGGGAGTTGTGGTTTTTTGTCTCTACAAGCCTCTAACATGGGAGGTTTGCCTGTGGTGTGAGTCCCTGCAAGTCAGATTTAGCTGCAAGAAATCCATGGAGTTTAGTTGCTTATCTTAGATTGTCCAGACTCTAACAGCCTGGAAACACACAGAGCAGTTTTGCAAGATCATATTTTTCACAGGAAAATTCCAGTACTGATTACGTTTCAAGCTGGCTGGAAGTCTCTCCAGCACAGATTCTTTCATACTGGTTTAATAGTTTGAGTTTCAGTTGAAATCTGGAATCTTAAAAAGGTATTCCAGAACTGAAAATTCTGCTTGAAAATCAGAAGCCCTCAGATTTGGGTGTGATCTAAGCGGTGACAAAAAACATATAAAACTCAGCTACTTCCCAGTATTTTTTCCTGTCATTTCACTTCCAAGCTCTGCTTCAGGATTGAAGAATTTATCTTAACACTGTGATGCCATTTTGCACCATAAATATTGAAAATATTTCAGACCCCAAGAGCTGTCAGCAGAGTGACAAGCTTCTAAATGTAGGTCTGAGAAAAATTGGCAGTCCTCAATGCAAAACCTCTGTAAGTATCCTTGACAGTATTTTTTTCCCCATATAACACGATTCTACCAGATCGCAAGAAATTATTTGGAAATGATAAACTTATACACAAACAGAATCTCAGATCATGGGGGTTTTTCCATGATTCATGAAAAGGAGGTCAAAATGAAAAGGAAGTATTTTTGACTTGGTCGTCTCAAAAATCCAGCAACCAAAGGTGTCCAGCAAGAAAGAATCCAAGTATTCTCTTTGCTGCAAAAATATGAATTCGTAGGCTTTACTGAGCAGGCAAAGCTGCATTTCAACAGCTAAAATTTTACTGTACCTTCGGAAAAAGGGTTTCAGTTGCACGGGGTTACAGCCAGCTCCTTTCATCTCTGACCCAGAAGGCAAAACTCCATAATGGGCCAGCTGCCAGAAAAAAACTGCAGAGGCAAGAAATCAATCTATTGGGATTCCAGGAAAACACATTTTATTCAGTAAATAGCACCGTTTGCAAGCCTCCTTTCAAATGATGAAGCTCTACTCCAAGGATATGTACAAGTTACACGTGCACTTATACCAGAAGTGTTGGAGGAACTTGCCAAGCTGTTAGAAAATATGGCTGAGATAATTATTGAGCAAACCCATCTTTAAACCATCTTTGCAGCACACAACACATCCAATGTCTTCCCTATGCATAATCCCTCCACCTGCTTCTCATCTCTCAGAGACTCTTGAGTGTGTGACAATATAAAAAGTGAGTAGGAGGGAAGGCAGGGCTTGTGTTCAGGCATCCTGCAATGCCAATAAAACCCAAGCCCTGGAGAAATGTTCCTTTGGACAATTTCAGGACCGCTATTAATCTGTAAACCACAAGAAGAGGGGCTGTGCAACAATCACAGAAGCCATTTGAAAAATCCATTCCTGCATCTGTAAACACCTAAGTGGCAAAAAATAAACAATAAAATGCTATTTGAAGTTAATAGTTTAGAATATCTAAAGTTAGTATTTTAGAACATCAAGTAATTTTTCCAGACTTTTTTCTACTGACATTTAAAACTACTTATCAGCCGATTTTTATATGTTTTGCTGGAGGAAGAAGTTCAGGCTGCTTGGGAGTAAAGGGGAAGAAGAACAACAAGGCTTGTGCTCTTATAAAGGAACAGATAGTGAGATTTTAAGTCTTCCCTAAGTATTCCATGTGGCTGGATTTTATTGTGTTTAAAACAATACTACTCCATTAGCATCTCTGGTTTGGCAATACAGACTGGAGCTGGGCATCAGACAAACTGCTAAGGACTGAAAGGGCACAGTTTTCCACAGGAAACTAGGTACTGCTGCTCAGGCAGTGAAAGGAGCCTGGTCCACACCTTCCGTGGTGCTGGCAGCTCCTGGAAAGCAGCCAAATATCACCTCTTACTGATGCAAATGGACAGAGAACACAGCAGCAACATAAACAAACCATCCTTGAAAAGCTTCCCAATATGCAGCAAAAAAAAAAAAAAAACCCCCGATTTTTTAATGCACAAGCTGATACCAATCCACAAGAGTTTCCCTTTCAGCAGGTGCCAGGATAAATTTCCCCTTTAGTCCAAAACCTGAGCCCACTGTCCATGAGAAATTGCAGCTTGACTTGAGCACACAGTGAAAAAAAAACCCGGAGAATTCTGCCCAGGGAAATTAATCATCCTCAGCACCTCTGCAGAACCAGTCTATCCTTCAGCCCTGACCTACATACTGCACACACAGCGCTTCAAAAAAACCTGACATTTAAATCAAAACTCCTCAGCTTCCCGCTGCCTCCCTGCACTCCCAGCGGACAAACGGCCCACTGAGATAAGGATATTTAGTGGTGCCCCAGGACACTTATGGTCTCCTCTGGACTTTTTGAACCCTGGGGTTGTCCTGAACTGAAGACTGGAGATGTCACCCAGTATGGAGTTTGTTACACACCAACGGTGTTTCAAAGCATGTAAGAAAAGTGGTTGGCAATGGACAGGGAATATTTAAAAATAATCACAAAGTCCTGAAATGGTTTGGGTTGGAAGGGACCTAAAAGCTCATCCATGCCATGGGCAGGGACACCTTCCACTAGACTAGGTTGTTCGAAGCCCATCCGAAGCAAGGGTGTCACACCCCCATTTTTTTGGGCGTTTCCTTCAGAAGAGGGGTTGCCCAGACAAGAACTTCACTAGGTAGCACAGAACCCCTGCAAATTGAAACAAATTTTCCAGTTAAAGTAAAGCAAAGTCGATTAGGGAAACTTCCTGATGAATAAGTCAAAGATAATGGGCACAGGATGAGAAGAATTAGGTTAAAAAACAAGGTTTTTTACTTCAAAGAACGGCAAGTGTCAGAATCTTGTTATTTAAATTTATTTTTTAGTTTTTCACACTAACACAGAAAAATTACTTACTTAAAACCGCACGCCTTGAGCACTTTTGAGCTGAGTAACAGAAAGACACAGCATCACTCTGAGCAACTGCTCTTCCAAACTACCAAATAACATCACTTACAGTCCTGGTTCTGCCCACAGAAGGATACAGGAGATATGTCGCGACGCGCAGAGGGTTTTTTTGGGGAAGGGTGGGGGACTGGGGTGTATCTCTAATCAATGATGAGACAGTAAAACTTTACACATTTACATTTCCAACTGTGCCTACTGCAATATGAAACAAATATCATCCCAGTGTTAGTGGGGAGAAAGGTCCAGTCTTGGGAAATAACTTTTGCCTCCTTTCAAACAGTTAACTGCAAAATCCTGATGCACCAGGACAGAGGAGAGAATCCAAGAATATGGAGTGTTAGTCCAATGCTGTGTTCAGTCACCATCTCCCTCTTGGTTATCATTTCATTCTTACCCTGCTGTTTTGGGATTTATTACAGAATAATTCCTACTGCTTTACCTTTAACTTGCAGAGAGAACTGCTGACAGGCAAAACTTACTGTACCTGCAGAGGCTGTCTCCTGTCCCACACTCCTCTCCCACAAAAGGAAAGCCTTACTTGAAGCACCGAGAGTCAGAGCAAGAGCAATGTTTTCCAAAACTGTTTCACTCCCTTTGTTTCACCACTATTAAAAAATGTGTGGCACACTCCATTTGCAGCCCTTGTATTTACTACCTTCCCCCAAATTCTGTGCAGTGAGGAATATCAGTGTGAGAGCCCAGAGTTCTCCTGATGTGGGGAGGGGAGAACACATGATCACCCAGGCCTACTGCCTACCCCTTCCTGAGTGCCTGGTGAATGCTCCAGTGGGAAGCACTGCTCCTCCATGCTAGTAGGATCTGCTGTGAAATTGCTGTATTCACACAAACACTGACCTTGCAGATAAAGCCTGGGAAGTGTACAGCATCCTATGTGCAACATTTTCTATTAAATACCTTAGGATGAAAGCGCAATAAAATGAAAGTTCTATAAAGAGTTTTGATTTTAATAGCTTCAGTTACTAAGTTCAGTTTTCTGGAGATTTGGCAGGCTTTCCTGGAGCGTACTGGGATATCTGAAACTTCTTTTGTTCTCTTTTTCTATTTTTTTCAACTTAGCTATTTGCAACCATCAATGAATAGTGGCAAAACATGACATTTAGAATTAACCCTGGAATATTGGAATTATCTGTTGACCAAAAAAACCAAAGCAGAATGTTTCAGTCTTCAAGCAGAGAATCTTTAATCCTCTTTTAATAACTAGGTTTCACTGTGTCAACATATTATATCATATCAATCCCTTAATGGCTGACATGCTCCAAAAGCACAAGGGAAAGGGTTTTTACTTCTGTGTTTCCCAAGAATCTTACATGTGTTCATTTTACTGGAATCTGCATTTATATCTTTCATTCATTACAAGTTATCTGCTCATTGCAGGGAGTACAAATGGTTTGGAGGCCACAGACCCAGAGCATTGTGATTTAAACAAAAATCGCACAGTGCCCCTGCTTTTTTTCCAGCCATCAGATGTCTGGATCGACTGCACATACCAACACTTTGGAAAGGAGATCCTGCCTCATGTAATAGCTAAAGGAATGTTCTAGTGTCAGTGCTGGGGAGGGTGCAGAGGGACAAATGCATTTAGAAAACAACTGGAAGACCTAATCTGTCTATTTTTTCATGAAGTCACCTAAAACCTTGTATTTCCTGGGTATGTTTTTAATGTCCAGGCAGCCCAGTTCAGTTCTGCCTAAGGTGGAACCCCAAGTATTTCCATCTACATCAGGCTGCTCAGGCAGCCAAATAACAGGGGACAGCTCCAAAGCCAGTTTCAATCCACGTGATTTTAAGTGTGCCCATCACCAAAACATGTAAATATAATGGGACACAATCTCTGCCCTCACTCACCTGACATTAGATATTTCTGCTTTATCTAGTAGAGCTATTTTTAAACAATTTTTTAGTGAAACGGGCTTCTTATCAATAGCAAAATGTAGATGATCTAAACAAAATGTGCAAAAAAATAGGCTAAAAATCTGAAAATGCATTCCCCTTAAACTGACAAATACCAGTATTTTTGTCAAATTTTGGTCTAACTTGTCTAATTCTGTCATAGTCTGTTGCCTTGAAATGCCAAAATCAATGGAAATTGCCTGTTAAGTGCAGAAATTCCAACAGATCACGTCATTTAGGGCTGGGTTGGACTCAACAATCTTGAAGATCTCTTCCAACCTAGTGATTCTGTGTGAGTCTGTGATTTTATCCTTATGCACAATAGGACCTTTTCAACATGCTTATATAGTCTAGGAGGAATGAAAGCAAGATGTTGTTCATGGGATTTAAAAAGGCTCTGTAGAAATTATAAAACCTTGACAAATCAAACAACTAATTAGACTGTGCAGGTTTGAACACCATCCCACAAAACCTTTTCCTAAGGATCCAATTTCCTACTAGATTTGCTCCAGCAATGATGCAGAAAACATGATCAATTTCTCTTTATGCTAAAAGCCTTTTCAAATGAGAATCCATGAGGAAATATTATCTAAACTGAGGGAGAGCTATTTTTAGGGAGGATGAGGTTGTAAACTTTACCAAGTTCACCATTCAGGATGTGTGATGGCAGTGCTCCAGCGAGCACCTTTGCAAATATCCTAAAGCCATGAGGCGTTGTTGGGTCTGAGAACACACTCATAAGGGGTAGACAATACTTTGTCCATATCTGATCTGCCATCCCAGCTCCCGCTTCTCCAGGACCAACAGGAAGAATGCCTGAGACAAGCAGGACTGCAGACAGCTTGCATGTTTGCAATAATTCTGATAACAAACCTGCAGCCTAAACAAAATCTCTCTTAAGTGCAGCAAAAACCCCAAAGACCTGGGGTATCAGGAGAAGAGCTGTTGGTCCCACCTTTGCTGGGACCTTTTCCTGTGTAAAAAACATGAAGATGCCAAGTCTTCAAATGTCGCTCTGGGGCTTTATGGCAAATTTTTAATTGGTTTGGTGTTCAATTTCTAATGTAGCAGAGAAACAAAGTATTTGTATTAACTTACAGTTCAACTCCATTTCTCTCTTATAATGTGTGATTGTTAGGCACTGTTGAAGGTCCTCACCAGTTCACAGCTCTGCTCCAGCTCCACCACCAATCCCACACAAAAGGCACTGGTGTGTTTGGACAGACCACGGGCACACCAATGGAGAAGGAATTAGCTCTGCCCTCAATCTCATCACACTTCCAGCAGCCAGATGCAGCTCCACACAATTTGGCACTGCGTGCTACTGGGCACTGTGCACGGCTCGTGGTGCCACCTGGGCTGGCCTAGTTTGCACTGGGCTAGGAAAATATAATTATCATATTTTCCAGCTTTACTCGAGCTGATCCCCAGAGTAGCAAAGTTTCCACATAAAGCAAACAGTACTTTTTCTTCATATCCTGCCAGTCCTTGCAAATGGTACAGCTGAGAGCAGGAGTGTTTAAGAGATGAGAGCCATTCTGAGAAGAAAGGAATAATTTGCTATAAACCTTTCAATGTTTTACCTCAGGCTGGTGTCAGTCTCAGGATAAACAGATGCATCAACCACCCTAAATATAAAAGTAATCTGCATAAAAGAAGTGTATTTTTGATAGTTGAAAGCTGACAAAAAGTTTGCTATTTATAAAATAAGAGACACATTTTTTTTATACCTGAGAGAAATCAATAGGATGAAATAAAGACCAGCCTAGTAGTACCTACTGTTAACAAAATGTTTTATTTCTTTACTCTCTAAAGGTCACATTCTCAACAAATCTTGAACTTCCAGTTGACCGGACTTTGTGGAGGTTCACGAAACTCAAGGATTTTGATTTTAAGCAGTGCTTAAACCAGCTGTACATCCTGTGGAAGAGTGGGGGAGATGGCTGACCTGGGGTGAGATAACACTGGTTCTCATCACATTTAATTGCCAAAAATCATCTTGCACTTACCATACGGAGAGGGGAAGGAGAGGTCACCCTTGGCCTCTTCACTCTGCTTTTCCATAAGATTCCTACTTCCTCTTCAAAAGCACTGCACTATCTCACTTACCTGCTGGGTTCCAGCCCCAACAACTGCAGCAAGGAAGGAGATGCTGAGGGTGTGCAGAACAGGGGGAAGTACCACCAGTCACATCATCCCATGATGACTCCATCCTGGACATACAGTCAGGAACATAACCACTGGGAGATTTTGGGGTGAAACCTGCCACACAAATGCACACTACTATGGCCAGTGTTTAATTTCAAACGGAACATTTTTCTAAGGAATAACTGAGGTGCTGAGGAATGCTGGAATTAAGTCAGAACATGAGATTCATGGAAAATTTGCCAACCCTAGTAGCAATCCAAGCAAGGGTCAGGTTTGGCATCTAAAAGGATTGTTTTTCACTCTGATAATAGCAGAGAAAATGAGAATTGGTGCATCAAGTCTAAACCTGGCAATGGTTCTTATGACCCTGGTGGAACACAGACTTCTCATGGTCTGTGAATGCAACGCATGCTGAAAAAGGCAAACAACTGACATTTGATCCCATCTCTGGGTCTGACACGGAAAATTAAAAGCCTCCCATGTGGGTCTTGTTTGAAAAGATAGACGGGAAGGCAGAGGACTGAAGAACTATGTACAAACAATGGTTGGCCCCGTTTTGAGTTAGAGACATCTCCATATAGCCATGGTACAAACTCACAATGGATTTCCAGCTCCTGTTGAACACTGGCTGCACCAGGAAAAGAGAAGAACACAGTATGGGCCTGGGCCCTGATGGAATTTTGCTATGGGTTGGAGCACGTTCTCTGGGATTGAGTTTGCAATGTAGGAAAGCAAAGTACAGAGAATAAAAACTGGGTGTGAGAAATGGTATCTGTTTTCTGTCAGAAACAGAAGCCAACCAATGCCTGTCACCAGAGTTTGTCAACATTCCCAGGAACTAAAATCAGGCCCGTTTGCAACTATTTGCAAGCAAGAAACAAACACCCAATTCAGAACCAGATATATAAGGTTCATAGACAGAGGTGTGGAGGGATTACTGCACAGTTACAGGGAACTTCACGAGGACATCCCAAGAAGCTCTTGTCCACAGCACAGATACGACAACTGTCAATATGGATATTCCCATTTCATTCTATCAGTAAAAAGCCAAAAAACCCCTGAATACTTACCCCTAAGCACATGTGGCTGGCTCACAGACACTGCAACCACACCAGCTCAGTTGCATTGAATTTCCAGGATGGAGACAGCCAGATTTCTCTCTTCCATCTTTGATCCCCTTTAGGCAGCTGGAAGCTGCCTGTGAAGTGCAACGACATGAACGATATGGTTGTCACTGACAGCTCTCTCTTTTGATCTGGGTGACGTAAGGCAAGACTGAAGTGGGTGCTGCCAATGCTACAAAGCCACATTTTGAACCTGTTTTTCTCTTACAAAGTCAAGGCAGTGCTAGATTCCAATGGCACGGGACCTTGTCCAACCCTACATTTCCTGGGAGATAAAAAAGGATGGGAAAAGATTGACTGGGCTTTTAAAATATACACAGGGAACTGCCCAGGTGCTTCAGCCAAAAGCAAAAATGAGACAGAATCCAGTTTTGTTCGTCCATTTACATCCCATCACAGAAAAATTCCCTATACAGACAGACTGCACGTTAATCTAGAACAGACAACTGTGATCCAAATGTCATTTCAGCAGTCAAACAGGGATACAGCACAAATTATTTACAAAATGAGCTTAATGAAGAAACACATTTGGTCACAGCTGCTGTTCAGACTAGACTGGAAGAAATCCAAAAGCTAGAAGGAAGTGAGAGCATTAGTAAATTAGAAGGAGAGATCAAGCGCTTGCTTCTGTAAAGAAATCCAGGTTGAAATCCAAAATATTTAATCCCAACTACCAATATTTCTTTCAGAGTAATGGGAGGCATCTATAAAGAACACCTGGAGTCTTTGTAGACCAGCAAAAGCCCACCACAACTTATGTGTATCCTTGAACCGAGCCAGCAAATAACAAAACCATGAGCTCGTGCTTACAGTGGCTGCTCAAACTATCCATAAAAATCAGACTTTTTAGAGTGAAGAGGAATATTAGTGACTGAAATTCGTACAGATGGAGCGCTGCCTGTCGTATGAGGGAGGATTGGGGTCAAGCTTGTTAGACATAATAGGACTCTATTCATTATGGATGAAAAGATTCAGCTCCTACTGTTATGAGAGCGGATAAGTGCAGCTGTGGTTTAACCAAATTCACAGGAGGTTGAATGAGGCTACTGAGACAAACTAGACAGCAAACTTCCAAAGGCTGCTGGAATATTTAAGATTCCACCTCGCCTGGTGCATGCCTGCAAAACATAAATGCAATTTCCATTATGAAAAGGATTAAATTTCAAACTGCTGCTGGTTTGTATAAGAATTATTGGGGCTATCAATCCATATCATTAAGGCATAAGCTGATCACCAGTTGGGATCAGGAAGAAATCCCCTCTGCTCCAAGCCCAACACAGCTATAGTGTTGGATAATTAACAGGATATTGAGGAGAGGCAGATTAACACCTTGGTTCAAAGTATCCAGAAGCAAGATATTAGGCCAGATGGACAGTTATCTGCTCAACTAATGCAACTTTTATACTCTTAGAAAAATACACCATTGCTCAACAGAAATTCCCAATTATTCCTGGGTTTGGTGCTATATGAATCACTAACCACTTGAACCACTGACATTTCAGTGGTTTTACTACAATGTGTGGCTCCTGGGATGTCTCAAAGTCAGGATCTCTCTTGCCACCCCCGTTAATCATGACTGCAAACCAAGGAAAAGCCGTCTCTGATTGCTATGGCAAAGCCATAAACAGATTCCTGAGTCCCAGGATGCACAACCTTGGCCTGAGGCCTTCCGAAATCCATCTGGATTATCATACATTACAGTTGCTGCTATTCTGCTCCAAAGAGTGAGCCTGAGCTGTCTAACACAGAAAAGTTGCCTTTTTTTTTGAGGTGCTTGTGTCAAAGAACTTTGAGAGAAAAGGACACAGCGAGTATTCAGCCCACATTAAATCATTTTGGCAACAAAACTGATGAAGAAAAACACAATAAAGATGCTGTAAAGAATTTTTCCAAATGTTTCTTTGAAAGAATTTGTACACAGCCAAGAGCTGCTGGTTCCACACCAAACTCCTAGGCCAACCTGTTATTTCTTTTTCTAATGATTTTATTGGTACCTCTAAACTTTCAAGTGTTTTATACGGCAAAGAACATGTCTTGCCAATGACTTTTCCTCTACAATTCTGCAAGTTTTACCATTATTTTGAAGTATTTAAGGTTGCAAGATGTTCAGATTTTGCACCATTTACCTGGCAAGTCCCTGCTAAATGCCTGATACGGCAGCGAAACAGTTATCAGCTTAATTATTTACACAAAGACTGTAAGGGAAGAGTCATCCAAGTAAAAATGAAAACCACCTACCTCAGAATCCCATGACTGCTCATCTGCACTCGATACCACAGAAAGCAACTACAGCTCTTGTTTCCTAAAAGAGAAATGTGTTCAAGATTTCAACTCCACCTTTTCAAGACAGGAGAAGCTCCAGTAAGGTTGATTCTTTCCAGAACAGTCTCACTGATATTATTGCTAATTGTCACCTATTTCCTTCATGTTCATTTTAGACAACTGAAAGAGCAATTCCATGTTTTAAAAAGATAAAACTGAAGCCAAACTAAAACTTTCAGCTGCTTAAATCATTCTTGGCTGTTCAGTTCCAATGAAAATTTCCTATACATGGGGTTTGAGTGGTAATAAAACTACCAAGAGTTCATCAAGACTCTGGTTCGATTTTGTCCCAATGACGTTTGCCTTTAATTTTGTATGAAACGGGACAGGAGTTTTCAAGCTACATTTGCTTCTAGGAAAACTATTTTCTTTTTCTTAGCACAAAATAAATATCTGCTTACTGCTATTTTATCTGAAAAAATGTTTTCAGAAAAATGCTTGGGGAACAATCAAGTAATGTCATGTAATGTAAAACTTTTCCAGGATATCCTGGAAGTTTTAGAAAGCTCCAAGCTGTTCTGGGTCACACAGCCTACAGCAGGCTGTGAAATGTATACAGGGAAAGGCATCATGCATACAGTGCTGGGAAAGGTTAGCCTTTAACCACTCTGCTGGATAAATACAGGACAAGTAAAATTCATTTCAGAAGCTAAAGAGATGAAGTCTCATCACACTTGAGCGGCACTGAACTTTCTCAGCACTTTTGGGAGCTACCAGTCCCTAAGCTGTGTGTGCCTTCCCTGAAGCAGTTCAGAAGTTCTTCACAGGACCAAAGACATGCTCACACATTCCCTTGAGACTGGGCTCAAAGAAGTGGAATTCTCCTCCCTCCCCATAAATCCCTGATGTACAACAAATGACATCTTGCAGGGTTGGGAAAAAATATTTTTTACCAAACAAATCCTATTGTTTGCTCGATTCTTGAGGTTTCCTGATGCTGGCTGGAGTTTGGGGACAGCAGTAATTCTGTAGGCTCTAAATCAGCCAATTGCCTGGCTTGGAGGCTGCTCTTGCAAGGACACCAAGGAGCCTCTAACCACATTCTAAAGCAGAAACTCTTTCACACAAAAAATATTTCAAAAATCGAGAATGCTTTCATTAACACCCTGTGTGCTAGTCTGAATTCAGGCTCTCTCAAGGATTAGGAATGCCAGTAAAATTCCATAGCAAATGCTGCAAACCAGCCAAGAAAACTCTGTACTGCAAGTTGATACAGTAAATCTGTAAATTCAACACATCTAAACTCAAACTTTTAGTCATGCAATAATATAAGCTGCAGAAACACTTTCCCTGGAAGTGTTCAAGGCCGGCTTGGACAGGGCTAGAAGCAACCTGGTCTAGTGGAAGGTGTCCCTGCCCATGGCAGGGGGATGGAATGAGATGATCCTTCAAGGTCCCTTCAAGCCCAAACCATTCTCTGATTCCATGACAGAACTTACTGCTGACACTTCCTTGGAACTGGCTAAAAACCAGAAGAAGATGGTATACATTTTATAATTGGGTCAGCACAATAAATACTAATTAAATTAATAATGGTCCTCTTAGGTAAACATGACACTAACAAAGACCTTGAGTCCACTACTCCCCAGACCACGGTTATTTTTCTAAAGAATTGTTAGTTTTGGAAGCACTTACGATGCCCGTCGTATTTTTCGGAAACAGAACAACATTTCTTCTATCCTTTATTGGAGAAGACAAAAAATAACAATCCTAAAGAGGTGTGGCCATTAAAAATCATCTGCTATCTTTGGCTGGAGCGTGAGGAGGCAGCTCCAGCAATCCAGCCAGGTCCCCAGAGTGGAAAGAAGAACTCTGTCTCTTATCCACTTTCCAGGTTATTCCAAATCCTGAGTTCTGGCAGATTTAGTAAAGAGCTGCACTCGATGACACCTGCAGTTTTGAAGCCAAGTCTTCCCTCTCTCCTACATCATAACTCTCCATAGCAAGGAGAAATTTCTGACTCTTCACTGACATCTGGCATTTACTTGTCACTCACGGGCACACACATTGGTACTAAATCATCTCCAAGGTCCCTTCCAATATAAACAAGCCTATGAGCTTAATAATTAGATTATTTTCTACAGAAATGTACTGCTATTAAAAAAAAAAAGGAAAAAACAATATATATAAACAAAATCTCTCCCTGAAATCCTCACTTGACTACAGGCTTACACCAGCTATTGGCCTACAAGACAAACATTGCTGAACTACTTCTAATTTTAAGTTTTGAACTGTATTCTGATCCATTTTAAAACATGTCAATGATTAAGCTTGACATAATATATACATAAAGAAATACAGAGCACCTTGTACCTGTTTTCTCCCCTTTCAATGCATATCAAACTGTTCTTAATTTCCAACTTTTATTATCTCCCCTCCTTTTTCTTAAAATCTGCAAATCTACCTCTTCAGGCAGGTTCTTTGTCTGCTGAAGTCAGAGAAATATACCAACTAAAAGATCCTTTCCAAGTTTCTCATTCCCCATTAGCTGCCATAGCCTTCCCCCCCAAGATACTCATTTATTTACAGAGACATGTGAATTACAGCACTTCACAGTGCTTTAAATAATTGTTACTGCAGAGACATTAGCCAGACAATGCGGTAAAACCTTGGCTGGGATAGATCTGCCTCCTCAGGACAAGATTTAGTTGCTGTGCTCTTTCTGGACAGTGGTAAAAACTCAGAGCTGGGGAAGGATGCAAATATCTTGTCTGGCTGACCTAAGTACTGATGTAGAATACATTTGCTAAATGTTCTAGTAGAGGTTAGAAAATTGCTTGGAATGGCTTGGAAACCACTCTGAATTAGAGACAGTAGAGAAACAGCTTCATGATAATCAGAAAAATGTTTACATCCTTAATACATGGAAATACATGGAGCCTGACTTGTTGAGAAATAAAACCTGCAATTTCAAAGTTATTTACTGACCTGACTGTAAGAGTCAGGTCACTAAATAAGAGTCATTTTTTACTGCAACATTCACAGCCCGGTGACACACATGAAAGAAGAGCATGTGTCAGCATTTCCCCTCCAGCTGTTTTCTGTCCCTGCTCACCTCTTGCCTGGCTCCCTGCCTATCTCCTTGCTCCCTCCCACCTGACACAGCCTCTCCATGGCTTTCTCCTCCTGCTGCTGCATCTTCTAGTCTATCCCTTCCCCACCTGAACAAACAGTTTATTTCCATTCTGCAAACTGTCAGAATATCTATCGATTTCTCTACTTGTCTAGAGCGACTCAGGCAGGAAGTTGATCTTGGATGCACCAAAATATGCCCAAAGAAAGGCTATAAATCATGGTGCTGCTTTCACAGACACAGAGCAGACAGCACCGAGGCCTTGTGGAGTGAGCCTGTTCTCACCTCAGCATGATGGGTTAAGAAATCTGGGTTATAGTTGGGATAACTGGGTAGGGTCCTGAAAATTCCACTTTAAGCATGGAGTTTTCTGGTGGATCTTTTCTTTCATAAATATTAACCACACCTGCTCCTGCAGAGGAGACTCATGTCATCAAAAAACTAGTACATGCCTAGTAATTGTCAAATTTCTGTGATTATCCAGGGATCTGCACCAATTCAGCAGTTTGATTTTCTTCAAAACTTGGCAGCAAACACAGACTACTCAAATATTATTCTTCAGGGGCTTCCCCCTCCCCTGATGGATTCAAGACCAGGACCATCACTTTGACCAATGAACATTTGAATTACAATAATGAAGTGTCATTGCTAGATCCACGGGTGGGGATATCTTTCTACTCTTATTCTTTCTTTCTCTTCATTATATATTTCATTGGATTATAATTTCATGCTTTTATATTGCTCTATTTCTACAGAAAATAACCAAAATGGCTACATACCTTCTTCCCATTGCAACCAAATTGTTCCAAAATAAACTCTACATATTTATACTTGCATTTGTATTTATATTTATAGTTATATTTATATGTATTTTATATAAACACCAGTCATTTCACTCTAATCCACCTCAAGGGATCTATTAACAACCCGAGTTACCCCCACCTTCAGGGGCAGGTCATAACATTAACACTGGCTTCACAGACAGAATTACTCCAAGAAGTAATGAGTAGGTTTTTGTATAGGGATAACAGTGTTGGACAAAGAAGAACTGATTTATGGTCAAAGCTAGAATCTTGAGCAGAAGCTGAGCAGAATATCTGTGTTAACTGGACTTACTTTTTTGATTACAGGAGTAGCAACTGTCCACCGTAGGACAATCCTCTTTCCTTTTTCCCTCTTCCTCCTCTCTTTTTTCTCCCTCTGGCTGCTAGGTTAGGATTAGCACCACAGAAAAAAAGGCCCCATCACTCAGGTCCTGGTCACTGCTTAGAGCCATGGGCTGCTGTAGGCACCCAGAGGAAAGGCTGACTGGCTCAAAAAAGCCCGGTGGGAAGCAGGGCAGGGGGAAACGGGCTGAGCTCTCTGCATGTAAGGCAGGCACAGCTCCCCCCTCTGCACCTCTGAGCCACTGTCAGCCTCTTGTCCACATCCAAATGGCAGAGGCTGGCTGCATGGCCTGCCCCAAAAAGGCAGATTAATTTGTGACCTTCCCCAAAATGGTCGCGACTGACACACAGCCTGCTGAGAGCCACCATATGGCGGCAACTGACTCACGGCCTGCTGAGAACCCTAAATGGTCGTGGCTGAATCACAGCCTGCCCCAAAATGCCAGGAACTGACGCACAGAGACTGCTGAGAGCCACTAAATGGTGACGACTGACTCACAGGCTGCCGCAAAATGGCAGCAGGACCTGCTGACAGCCACAAAATGGCGGGAACAAGCCCACAGACTGCAGAGAGCCCCAAAACGGCTGTGAATCACCCAGAGCCTGCCACAAAATGGTTGGAACTGACCCACAGCCTGCTGAGAGCCCCCAGAATGGCGTGAACTGACCCACAGACTGCTAAGAACCCCAAAATGGTGGGTACTGACCCATAGGCTGCCCCAAAATGGCAGTGACTGACTGCATGGGCCCCACAGTGAACATTAAAGTGCATCCATGCCTGGGGGAGGCCCCAGGAGACCAGAGCAGATAAAAGCAAGTGACACATGGGTTAAGACGCTCCACTGCCCTCGATTTAGAAGTAGCTGAGACCACATGGGATCCTGGGCTGATCAATGCATGTATTTCCACTCTCTTTTCTCTTTTTCTTTCTTCCCTTCTTTTTTCTCCCACCTTCTTCTCAAAATAATAATGTAAGCCAGACAAAAAATAATTCCAGCACTACCTTTGTAAGTGCCTTGTTGTGTCTGGATAAGTTGGCTGAATTTAAGTTTGCCAAGTTAAAGCTTCTTGATGTGAAGCATGTTACTTTGTCTGGATGTTGTTTTAAAATTTGCCTAGTAAGTTCTTCTACCTTTACAAGTTTGCAAAGAAAAGTTTGCTACTGAACCTCTTGAGAATTTGGTTTTTTCTCTGTACAATGCCCAGAGTAAATCAAACTACTTTCCCCTAAACCCACCAAGCAGGTTAGGGCACAATAATCTTTAATTCCAAATTAGTTCCTTAAAAAAACAACCAAGCAAACAAAACCCAGATCCTGCTGAAAGGAAATCTCATCTTTTAAATGGCTCTTGATAAATAACTGCCTTTTATCCCACTCTGCTGCTACCCATTATTCCTGGCTCACTTGTGGCAGGAGGCACTTACAAGATGGGTTAGCAGTGTCCTTGTCAGTGTCAGGGGGAACAGGTGGACTTAGACCTTGGAAGGCTTTTCCAATCTTAAAACTCTATGATTCCATGACAGAAAAAAGATTATTTCCCACGTACTCCTTGGGAACCCGCCTGAAGGCTCCTTTGGGCAGGGTCGCCCTCTCCTGAGCACTGACTTTGTGCTTCCAGCTGGAGTTCTTCTTTACTCCAAAACCTCCCCAAATGGCGCTGCAGGAAGAAAGAAAAGGCAAATTACTTGCAGCTGGCTCAGAGAAATCCATGGAACAGTAAAAGGCACTTCAGACTATCAGCTTTGGGAGAAAAAACAGTTAGAAAATACTGACCAAAAAAAAAAGTGTTTTGAGGTGCCACAAAACATTTGGAAAGCTGCTTGTTTCAGTTTGAAAACTCCTGGAAAGTGTGACAGAGTCCAACAGGTGCACATCTGGCAATGCAGTGTGAGCTCTACCTGCTGACACACCTGTGCCAGCTTAGCCCACTTCCAGTGGATAAAACCAGCAGAGAAATGAAGCAGCAACATCTTAACATGATCAGCCAGGATCATCAGCAACTTTCATCCAGTCTAAAAATATGTAGGTTGCTTTTTTTCTTAAGAACCCAAATTCTCTCACTAGAGAGAAAACCAGACACCCTGATTCCTTCAGGAATAATTTCTCTACCTCATTAATAACCTTAGGAGGCCAACAAATCACCACCCAAGGAAGAACCTTTAAGCACAACGAGTACTTTCTTCCCTCCCATCACTTACCACAACACTTTGCTTAGATTTAGTTCAATTTCAGCAAAGAAGTGTCTGAAATTTGGAGGTCAAGCACATAAAAGTCTAAGCTAGAAATCAAGTTTTTTATTATAGCTTTATATTAGGGCCTAAAGTCATAAAGGACCATGAGAACTGCAGATTTTCCAATACACTAGCAGTATGGAAATTTTTTTTAAAATTCAGGAATGCTTATTGAAAATCTACATTTGTTTTTTCTAGGCAGTAAAATACTTGGATCAAGTGTTGCTTACAAGACAAGCATCTTGAAAATAAATCTGAAAAAGCATGTCAAAGTCATTACAAAAAAGCACTTAGAAAAGGCTTGAGAGCAATTATCAAAATTTTAGAATAAAAAAATGGAAAAACGTATGAAGTATTTTGAAGCTGCAATTTACCTTTTTTTACAGTAGCAGTTTTCTCCTGCAGTTCTGGGTTGAGACATGAGTTTCCACTACAACACAGTTAAAAATCACAATTTTTTCCTGTTATACACAGAAATGACCTACTAGATCAGCAGCAAAATTGCAGATTTTCTTAAGGCTCACACATGTAAAAGAAAGACAGAGACAGAAGTGTGTGTGTACACATGTGTATGTGTTTAGGCACTAGAATATTGTTACAATGCCAGTGTTTTCAGACTTCATTTAAAGCCCAGCCATGTCTCTCTCAGCAGTGAGAAGCTTTAGCCACACTCCCAGGACATGCTATTAAAAATGGTGACATCCCTTCGCTCAAAAGCAATGCTGGAATGCTCACCCAGCTGAGGGATCCATTTTCCCGAGCACTCAGACATAGCTAACAAAGAGATTAATTCACCACAGGTATAACTGCAAGGACTGCAATAAGAGAAAAAAGGCCGAACACGTTTCAAGGTCAAACCGGTTTTTTTCAGAACTTTCCAAAATAACTTTTTCTCATTCCCTGGGGTTTCTCCCACATGAAAACATCACATCCATTGTCTATTTCTTTTCTTTTCATTTTTTCCTTCTCTTTTTTTGTCCCCCAAAACACCTGAAAAATGCAGCAGTTTTAGCAGGCAACTTGCCTGGGATAAGGGACAGAACAGGCTGTTTTCTGGCCATATCAAACAAGCATCATTGCTTCTCAGTTTGGAGCAGTGGGAATGCTCTGATGTTACTGAGGTATCAAACAAGCAGATCCTCATTTTTCTTAATCGCAGAAATCGTGTGTGAGTAAAAAGTCTTAGTCCTGAGAAAGAAGCAGTGGAGTGACAGAGCTGACCACACAGTCATTTCGAATATTACTCCAGAACTACTCTCTTCAATGCAGGCATCTCACCAATTTCTTTTTTTAAAATTTTCGTTATTCAAATTCCCTTCCTCGTGTCATTTGCCTCACTTGCCCAGGTGATCTCTCCAGGAGGAGAGCCCACACAAGGGCACATAGTTGCTCACCCTGCTTCTTTCCATGTCAGCTATCCCTCTATGGAATAATGTCCCAGCATGTTTCAGGAAACCTCTCCTAACAAGACAGCTTTGACACAACTTCATCATTCCACAATAAAACACACTTTTGTTTTTAAGCCAGGGTTCACATTTGCAGACCACAGGATCTGTCAATAAAATGGGGTGCTAATCAATGTAATTCTGTCCCAAAGGAAATGGCAAGGAGGAGGCAAAAAAAATTAAGGGCAGCTTTCCTTCAAGTGTTTCTATAATACCTGAAATCTTCTGGAGTCAGCCAGGGATCTCCCCGTGCATCTCAGCAGTGTCCCTAATTTTCCCCCTCCTTCAGCTTTATATAATCCAAACATGAATTTCATGCCCACGCAATCAAATAATTGCATATGAAAGGGCAAGAAAAGAGCATTTCATGTAAAAACAACAACAAAAAAAAACCTCTCTGGACAGACATTTGATTTTTCCTATTGCTTGAGCTCACATGAGGCAGCTCAGGAAAATCAGCCTCCAACCTACCTTGCTGCATCTGGCAGGAGTCTGTCTGCCTTTTTAGGGAAAGAAATCAGTACAAATGTTTCCTAACCTGATGCTTTTAATGTGGAATTTACCAAAAAGTGAGGGAATTTTTTATGGACTTGAGAGAAGATAAATGCTTTTGAGAATTTATTTGCCTAGCAAGTGTGAGATAGAAAACACCAAATTACTGTGGAATTTTCAGTGAAGCAGCTACACACAGAGAACACAGAGCCTTCCCTCACATCTGCCATCTCCACCATGTTTCGATGCACGAAAAGTCCCAACAGCAGAAAGGTGGAGTATGGAAGCTTAGCCAAATCTCACCCCTGTCTACCTGAAAACCTAGTGTGCTAGGGTTTGGAATAACCCTCATTAATAGGGAAATAGAGTGATCAACTGAAATTAATCCATACTGCCTGTCTCTACCTTTACATGATGCCGTATCCAGACTTTTACAGCAATTTTGCTCTTTGGAAATCAAGAGGATCCATGAAAAAAAATTTAATACTCCAAAGAGGAGAAAAAATTGGTGCTGTGCTTTTTCAACTTGCCAAGTTAAAGGAATGTTATTGAGGACTCTCTTACATAAATGTTCCTCGACCTCTGAATGAACCAACAGGTCTTAAAAACTCCATTAGCCAAAGCGAATTCCCACAGCAAATGAAACATTTAGCTGAGAGTGCACTGGACTTTTCTATGAGCAGCACGAAGAAAACTCCAAATGGCAAGTTAGAGTTTCCTGTTTGGGTCTAAATGAGCCCAATAAGCTCGTGATGAGCAGCTGCCAGCATCTAGGCAGTAAAACTATACTACACTGATTCCTCCTAGAAGATGAAGCTAAAGCTGATGGGAACAGTTTAAGGCAAGAATGTAATTCTTGAAGGCCAGATTGCTGCTAAACAACCTATTGCTCCTCAAGGAAGGCAGAGAGCATTAGGAAAGCCATCCTAAAATCCCAACCAGGATCTGATTCCAACTTCATCTCCTACAGCATATTCAAGAGCCTCATGCAGTCCATAACCCTCCGAACATCCATTACCCTGTGCACTGAGGCACAGCTGCCAGGAATGAAACTGTCTGTGGCCATTTAACAGTGACACACATACACAGGCATGAGGAAAACTGCTCCGACACCTTCAATTCTGCAATTTAAATACTCAGCTCTGCAAAACGAGGAGATTTTAGCAGGTTCTGGCAAATAAAAGTACATCCTTAGGTCACATATCCTCTTTGCAGCTGGATACAGACATACATGTAGTCTTTAAATAAAAAAAGTCCAATTCTATAAAAATCAACCTGTACCTGATTATTAAAGAAGAATCTTGCAATCATCCAGATGCACTGATCCAGGGTGATTGCTACATGTTTCAGGAGGTGAATTCATGTCACATATAACACTAATGAGGTTCCCTCAGTAAATTCCTTAGAGCAAAAATGTCTTCTGCACTCAAGAAAACAGCTCTTAGGAGTCAGGTCCTGTTCTTTCCAGGGCTCAGTGAACTCCTATGACATGCAACAGAAAAACCTGCCTTATGGCTGTCTTCAGGGTGTGAAGGAGCACAAAACCCATAAATAAAACCTGCATTTGGAAATTCCTTAATCAGTTTTGTTTATACTTCCCTACACAAAGCTTTTATGGCATGAGAATCAAGCCTTTCGGGTGGTATTATCCTCGGGTTTACAAAGATATTCAGGATTCCAACATCAAATTTTAGTAATAAAAGGCAACAGAGGCTGCAAGCTTGGAACAGCAATTAGGCTTGTTCCCAAAAAAAAGCAGAAAGTCTACATAAAGTAAGCCGTGGGGATTTAATCAGTGATAAACTTCGGACAGAGCTCACACAGTTGACCTCTTAGAGCTTTTCTTTTGCAATTTGAAGGACATTTTAAATTTGGAAAGACCTATGACGAGGAACAGTTTATTTGCTCAGCTTCCTTCCATAAACCAGAAATATTTAGATGGAAACAGTCAGAAAGGATCCTACCACGCATACTGGAATGCTTAGCCATAACCCGTACATTATGGAAAGAAACAAGTGGTTTTTGCTAAATCATTTCAGTATTTTTGGCAGCCATTTCACAGATAAAGCAGGAGACATGCTCCTTGTCTGTGTATGTGTCCAAATTGTGGCATAAGCAAAGGGATAAAAGAGAAACAATCTTTGTATCATTCTACTCGCAGGAGGAAGACAACAGAGAAAAGAATGAAATCTTTATTCCACTGAATTGGTCACAGAATTCCTGCTGGCAGCAGCAGGTCCGAGACTGCAGAGACTCTCTGAAAGGATGAATTTAGATGGATTCACTCAAAATTAAGCATAAAAAGCAACACATTTGACAAAATTTGGAAAATTTTTGGCCCACAGCAAGTCCCAGTGATGCTCATGCAAAGAGTAATGAGGAAAGACAGAAACCAACCCAAATCCACAGATGCTGACAGCACAGGAACACGACAGTTCCTCAGCCCTGGACCACAAATCCGTGTTTTGCATTATTTAACGGCATTAGAACATCCTCTCACCTCACAGAACCTGGGGGAGAAACATTATAAAAGGTTAAAGCACCAAACAGATTTCATTTGGCCAGAATAATGGAGTTACTTCTCCCTATATTCAATATTTCCTATCTTTAGGATTTTCAGAACCTTCTCAGTAGTCAAGGCCTCACTTCTGCAGTTCAGTACCTCCCAGATTTCAGCCTCATTTTCCACCATCTTCAATCCAAATTTTGCACTGCCACAAGAGCAAACAGCTTGTGACAGCAAACAACATGATCTAGACTCACACCCGAGCCAGACTACTCTTATTTTGGATCCAATCCCTGGGGAGCTGGCAGCACTGGAAAAGCACACATGCCGAAGCTCCAAGCTCTCGCGGTCTGTCAGCTACACTCTGCTCCACTTTGACATGCTTGTGTCAACACCACCACACTGCAGCACTGGGAAACACTAGGAAATAACTAAAACATAGCCCTGGGAACTGGAGTTACCTGCAGGACCAGCTGTCAATGTACAGGTATGCTGCATTAAAGCAGTTTAAAGCATCACTGCTCCTATTTTCTCTCAACTTTTACAATTCGTTCACTCTAAACAATCTGCATCTGAAGGGGAAAAGGTCACCATGTATTTTTTTTAAAGATTGCTGTCATGTGCATAGTCAGTCTCTGGGGACTTCTTGCTGAAATCACGACTCTAAATATCTCCAAACAAAGCTTATCTCTCAGCCTTCCAGCAAGAGCATTTAAAGTGGAAAAATGCAAGACTAGCAAAGCTTTTATTAGCAAATTAATCTGAGCTTGTTTACTTTGTAAAATACAACAGAATTATTGGTTGCACTCTGGAGCAAGCACTTAAGCAGTAATGAAATAAAACCCATGAAGTGCACAGTGATTACAGAGGAAAATCAGGGACTCTTGGCAAATGGCCCCACTTGGGAATCGATGGACCCACTTCCAGTCCCTTCATTTCGCTTCTGACAAAGCTGCACCTTATCCACTTACAAAAGTTAATAAGGACCTAGTGCTCAACCGTAACTCTGGCAATGCATTAAAGAAATTCCAAAAAATAAGAAACAAAAATATTTCCAAACAGCTGAGTGAGTATCAAGTACCTCTTTACAGACCCTTCAAAAAAAATATCTTGTTTCATTATGTGGCCAGCTGGATTTTAACAAAATGCACAAAGAACTTGAGTTCTAAACTAAACTTAAACTAAAATCCTTTTAGTTGTACCCACAAGGTTTAGGCTACATTGATATGAAACCTTCAAAAAGTTGCTGTCTGCCAACTTTCAATCTCCAACTCTTCCTCAAACCAAAAAAAAAAAAAACATGCCTAGAGAGTACTGCCACTATTTGTATTTTATTAGATACATTTATGAGCAACTGATTTCCCCCAGTAGAAGACTTTATCATTTATTTTCTAGACAGAAAGGGCTCAAGGTCAGGAATTCATCCAGAAGAACGAGTTCTCTGCCTGCAGCAGCTCCTGCTAAGGTACACTTGATAAACCTCTGTCAGCAGGACAGAGGTCCGTTTTCTGTTCAAACTCAGGTGCTGAAAGAAAACCACTGCACTTGAGTGCTCTGGTACCTCCACTAGACCTCTCAAATCAAATCCAGCCTTTCAAAACTTCCAGGAAAATCCTTATTTTAAATGTTATCCTGTCAGATAAGGTTCACAGTTCACCATTTTCCTACACACATTCCCAAAGTGAAAAAAACACACAAGGACAAATGGGAATCCATCACAGCCCTCAAACAGGAAGGAGGACTAAAGCCAAGCAGATGATCTCCCCTGCTCAAGTTTAAGTATTTCAAAAATTACCATGTCCCTGCCTGAAGATTCCTGGCCCATCTTAGGTCATCTTAAAACACAAGAGTGGAAAAGCACCTCTTGGCTTGCTTTACTTGCCTGCCAAGAGTATATTTTAACTACAATCCAAAGACTTACTTGCCCTCTTGCACTTCCAAGGATCCATCATTTACCATGAGTTGGCATTCTACCCCCTCTGGAACAACTGCACGCCACTGACCAACAGTTCCCCAGAAAACTCAAGATATAACACACCCAGGCCCACACTCCTGAATCCACAAGGCCCTTTTCCTCAGGAATGGATGATGCTGAAGGCTAGCATTTGTTTCCAATTAACATTCTTCCCATTACAGCCTGTGTGGTTAGCCGTTGGCATTCCAAGTGGCTTTTCAACATCTCTGTCCCCTCCATTTCACACATTTGAGCCTTGGACTTGTAAAGCCAAGATCAAGCTTGTGACAGCATCCCAAATTCTCGGCTGTTCTCAGCAACAAGTACCAAAACCACCTTTCTACTGTTTAAGTGTGAATACAGGAGTGTGACTTCCCCGCAGGAAGGCAGGGTACTTGGCACAGGGAAATGCTTTCCCTACCTCTCTCCAGGCTTGAAAAGGTCAGGTAATATTAAGCCTCAGAGCATACAGCACAACACCCTTTATTTTCATGAGGGATTTGAGTATCAGGGATTCTGGGAGCTGGAAGATTTCCTCCAGAAGCCAAGTCCTTACAAATAAGGCAGCAGTGGTCTCTTCTGCTTTCAAACAAAAGTAGAGGATTATATTAAGTAAAACAGGCTAAAAAAAGTTATTTACCATTACTCCAATTGAATAGTTAATTAAGGCAATCAAATTATGAACAGGTACCTTGACAAATGAATCCACAAAGCTCAACTCCTTAAATAAAGGAACACGTGGATGTGTGCACTCACCTTAATGATGAACCTAATTTACAGGCTTCTTCATATATCCCTACTCAAATCCAAAGCCTTTAACACCACAGTTGTGTGCAGCAAAAATGGATCAAAATCATCAAGGTGCCATTGATGTAAAGCACTAATTCCTTATTCTGAAATTTTTTGTGATCCCTGAAACTCAGAAAATAGAGCAAATCACCTCACTCAGGAAAGCAGCAGCTGCTGTTGCTTTTAGCACTATGCTGAGCTTCAAAGGAATGAAGAATACCTTATTTACCATTAGAAATCAGTCAGATTAATTAAATATAGGTAGGTTAATAATACCAAGTGAAAAAAGGAGTCCTGCTGCCAGCTGGCCACACGGCTGCACAAACGGAGGGCTTTGCAAAGACAACCAGGGATTGTCCCAACACCTGCCCGCTTCCCTTCGGCATTCTCAGCCACAAAGAGGGAGCAGCAAGTGAGTTCTTTCCATTATTTTCAAGCTCAGCAGTGTTGAACACTGGGTTACTTCAAAGGGGCATGGCAGCGAGGTGGAAAAGAAGTGTACACTGTGAAGGACAGCCTGATTAAGCTCTGAAACAGCATCAAGATGAAAGACAGAGGAGGAAAAAAGTTTTGGTCCATTGCTTGCCTGCCTGTCCTGGATTTTAGAACCTGGCAGCCCTACAGCTGACAGGAGCTGGAGCACCCCCGTGTGTACAGCAGCACACTCGACAGTACTCCGACGCTTTTTTACTTTCCAGAAACCACGGAACCGTGCCAAAAAGGACACTTAGTCCCGGAAAAAAATTCTTGCACTTCAAGGAATCCACCCTAGTAACTGAGCTTTGGATGAAGTTTGTATTCCCCACTAAAACAACCCCGAAGAACAACCAGGTGGACTGGCAAGGTGTCAAATTCTCTGGCAGACAGCGGCATTCCCTCCAGCACCCTGTAAAAAGTGTTGGATCATACTGACATCTCATTCCTGAATGGGACAGGGGCCAATTCACCTCACCTACAGTATTTCAGGCTAATAATCAGAGGGAAGTTAGGAAGGAAACTGCCCTCCTTTCGAAAACTACAATTCTTTTATCACTATTGGGTTTTGCTCATTTGCTTACAATGTCTTTGTTTTCAGCAAAGCCAGAAGAGGAAGCAAGCAGGAGAGGTGGAGACACAGTTAAGGCAAACAGAGCTATGGAATCACATTACTTAAATAATTAAGTGTTCCATTCAGGGAACTTGTACTTGCCTGACTTCAGTTCCTTAAGCTTAGGCTCCCTCCTAAGTACATGCAGCGTTCCAACAACCCTCTTCCAGACCTAAAATAATGTTGTGAGAGATCCACCACCAAATACACTCACTGGAGGAACCTTACTCTCTTTTAACTCGCACTGGCGGGTCTTGGATGTAATTTTATAAGGTAAAACGGGTGTAAAATAAACAAAAAGAATGGAGAACTGCAAATCTAACAAAGCCAGTTTCCTCCATTGAACATATGGGGTCCTGACAGAGCTGTGAGGCAATTTTTTTTTTTTTCAGTGACCAGTTTCACGGCCCTCTTTTGCTTCCCAAGAAATCTCGTGGGTTTTCTTCCTGCCCTGTTCCCAGGCTGGGAATGTGAGCCCCTCTCAGGTGAGACTGCTGAGGAAGGAGAGGTGACTTTCCTCAGCACTGCATGGACCACCAGCTCCCTCTACCACCAGTTTCCCAGACAAAAATTCACTCCCCTTTGCAGTCTTTTTCCAAGACCTTCAGATGACACAAAATGACAGTATTCATTCAGAGAAACTTTTAAGACCTTTTAAAAATTGAGAACATTATCTTACCTCCAATGCAGACCTGGAAAGGGCTTTATCACATATCTTGTGATCTCCTTACCTGTGGATTTTGAATTGTTAGACACCATTAGATAAGATGCTTTTGGCTGCTTTACCTTTCATTTCACACCTGTTTTGGGGAGTTTTTTTGGTATAAGAATATCCTGGCAGCATCCAGACATAACTCTATCACTGATGTTCTGAGACTCCTAGCAGTGAAAACAGTGAAAGACATCAGTAAAACACACCTACAGGTAAAGTGCAGTGTTATTAGTACAATGACATCTGCACTTTTTCTTCTAAACTGCTGGTTTTAGTCAGAAGGTATATCTCAGCCCTATCTGAAAAGTTCCACCAGGCTATCACAATAAAATAAATGCTTCCAAGTCTGCATAAAAAATTTCTGCTTCTGAATTTTTGTAAGTTTACATCACAGGAGTAGCTTGGAATATTTTTTAAAAAGTTAAAGTAAATAATTAATTCCTGATCATTTTAACAAAAAACCCCCAAACCTGTTTACCTTCAGGACTCACAGTAAAAGAGAGGCATGGTATATGAGTCACAGCTTTATTTAACACTCACCTGCCCAATTTCTTTCTTCAGGAGACAAACCTGGATTTCTGGATCACTGCAACTGCAAAACGACCGCCCTTGAAACAAAGCTTCCCAGTAAAGACACATTTTTGCTGACCAATCCTTCTTTATGGCCAGACAGTGTTTTATTTGGAAAATAAATATACAGCAAATAAGTACATCTCACTAAAACAGCACTACTTCATTCCTGAGACAGCTATTCCTGGAGTTCAGTGGTGTTGTTTCTTAAAGCTGTACTTGGTGGCCAAGGCAGCCACGATGTCTCTGTAAGGAGTATCCGAGTCGGATGTGGTCCTGGGAATGCAGCACAGCCGGCGGAAGGCGGGAGAGCGCAGCAGGAGGTTGTGGGACAGTCCCACCAGGCTTGAGGACAGCCAGTACAGCGCCATGGACTGCAAAAAGACAAGCACAGGTCAGCTCCCTGGAGGCAAGGAAAACACCAGCTTTAGGCAACTCCTCCTGAACCACAGCTGTGGGTTACTCCCAGGTATTGATAGAAATCAATAGAAACTCACCTAACCACTCCTCCTCTCACTTGCAATAATGGCTTCCACATGAAATCTAAGTGTCTGTCTCTCAATTCTTCTGGGGAAAACTGCCATCTACACTGGGGCTTGACAGTTCTTAAATTAATTCGTATTGAACTTGCTTCAACTTCTGTATTTGAAACTATAATTGAGCCAAACAACCAGACATGTTGTTTGTGCTAAGAATACTCTGCAGTAGAAAGCCTGGTAAAAATGAGAAGTGTTTCAAGAAAGATGTGGAAAATTTCCTAATTTAAGAACTACACTGTTTTCCAGTTACCAAACATTTGCCTGTGTGTCTTTACACAAGCTTTCCTCTCCTTTTTCAGGCTACATGAAGGACATTATCTCCTTTCAAGTTTGCAAAGTCTTCCTCCTTGAACAAAAATATCCCAAAGGCAAAAAGATTTAAACATACACATAGACAGAACATCCGACTTTTCTTAAGCACGCAGCAGTAGAAATATGAAACACGTGAGGCCTTCGGGCTGTCCTGTGAGCACCAGAACAGAGCAGCCACAGGTGACATCCCAGAGGTCACCTTGGCACTTACGGAGGGCACTGTGGCAGCAATAGGGATCATCACCATGGACACCATGCGGAAGAAGTTGGTAACAAGCTTCTGGAACCGCGAAACTGGCATTTTTTTTTGGGAAGCAAAGATCTGAAAGAGGAGAAACTCACAGTTATAAACAAGCTCTTTTTGAAACGGCCATACCGAGGATTAACACCCAGAAATCTCATTAGAGCAGCATTCTAAAAGAAACTGCAGTCAAGACTAAATATTACTGAAGCTCAAGTGGATGTGAGACATGTCCCATCCGACCTGGAGGTCTCTGAACAAAGACACCTACACATTAAAATACACAGAGCAAACAGATTATGTTTCACTTCTGCCCAGCACGTGTAAAGCAGTGATAATCTGCAGCCACCTTTATGTGTTAGCCCTCAGCAGTCACCGCTGCTGGTTTATTCCACCAACGTACCTCCACCACCAGCAAATTCACCAGCCCCAGGGAAACGGGCAAAATCCACGTGGAATCAGGCACTGTGAGGTCTGTGAACCACAGTACTCCTCCTGAGGAAAACTGTTCTTGTACTACAGGAAAAATTTGCAGAAAATACAGAATTCAGTATAATTTGCTGTCTCAAGTGAGCCAGAACTGTACCATGTGTTAAATCACAGACCCAAGCTTCTAGGTATGTATTATCCATATCCATATCCAGATTTTATACTTATGGTAAGTACGATTAAAGCAGAAATCCTTGGTTTAACACTCTGCTACGAATATAAGAAAAGTGAGAGATGCAAACTGAGGCCCGGCTTAGTTCATGACAGCCACAGACAGGTAAATCTGCGATAAAAATACTTCCATCTCAAGTATTTTACAAGTCCATGAGGAAAATAAGAATGCAGTAACATACAGTTTATTTCCTGATTTTGAAAAAATTATATATATTTTTAGTAACTGTAAAACTAGCTACATTTTTGCCTAAAAGAACAAACTATAAACTTTTGTCTAAAAAAATCAGTGCATAATTTTTTTTAATTTAAAAGACCCTCACACATTCACCTTGTCTACAGTATTTCACATGGGAGGAAAAAAATACAGATTAAGAGTGTGCTCACTAGCGGCACGTGCAGTATTGCTTGCTAAATAGGATTATCAAATTACATTAAGTTTAAAACTAATTTCAAATTACATTAATTACCTATTATTTATATTAATTAACTAATTAGATTAAGTTCAAACTACATTAAGTTTAAAACCTTAGTAGGTTTTTTATACCAGCTGTTATGTTTAGGGCTGTTTTTTATATCAGCTTGTACATCAAGCTGGGGACACTGCGCTCTTTAACCAACAAGGTGTCTGTGAGAGCAGCAAGTGAATGAAAAGGGACAGTGAGATAAGATTTGTGTGCGGGTGCAGCACCTGCTGAGCCCAGGGCACCGACGCTGCAGTTGCGCAGAGCCAGGGACACGCACACCCACATGGGGACCTGCACCCACAGCAGCAGGGTGGCTTTGAAGGGGTGGCAGTTGTCCCGGATGTACAGCTCCGTGACAATCCTCCGCATGTTCTTGGTGAAGTGGAACCTTTCGGAGAGAAAAGCACAGGTTCAGAGCTTTTGAAATGGGCAATGTCTGAAAGGGAAGAGAATAAATGAATAAATAAATAAATCATAGGCGGGGAAAGAAAATCTAAGCTGTGGGCAATGGCAGAATCTTGCCGTAAAAGTGTTGTTTTGTGGGATCTTCCTTCCTGCCACGCCTCACTCTGGAATGGATTCAGGAGGCTGATTGTCCAGGAGGCGTGGACAATCCCCCTCGTACCTGGCCACCTTTTCGGACCACCCCAGCTGCTTTCCACGCACTGAAACTTCATAGCGAAGGCGCTTGGCAAGCTCCTTGATCTCAGGCTGCAGGTTTTCCAGCTAGCTAAAGAAAAGGAGAACTGTTTGGGCACAGTGGCAGGTAACACTCTCCTCTCCTCTGTTATTAGTTACCCCTGGTAACTCAACACCTGAGCAAGCATTAAACTTATTGCTGTAAAATTTAATATCTGTACAGGAATTAAACATACACATTGCCACCGTATAATTTAATACCTCTATGGGTATTACACATATTAATTACTCTTCTATGATGTAATACCAGCACAGGCATCAAACATTAATTTAAACTGTAATTTAACACCTCTAGGGGTAGTAAACGCCTGTGAGGGACAAAGCATCTTATTTATGTCTTGTTCAACATCAGTGAACACCNAATATATATATATATAAAAATAAAGAGTAATAAAATAAAGGCCATGAGGACACAACTTGGCAGTGAACAAAGTCACTACCCACAGCATAAGAGACCCCATGACGCGAGAGCGCAATAGACGCTCACTTTTGCAACCAAAAAAAGCATAAAACGTAACGAAATTCCTTTAGAAACCCCCGAACTCNAAAAAAATCAGTGCATAATTTTTTTTAATTTAAAAGACCCTCACACATTCACCTTGTCTACAGTATTTCACATGGGAGGAAAAAAATACAGATTAAGAGTGTGCTCACTAGCGGCACGTGCAGTATTGCTTGCTAAATAGGATTATCAAATTACATTAAGTTTAAAACTAATTTCAAATTACATTAATTACCTATTATTTATATTAATTAACTAATTAGATTAAGTTCAAACTACATTAAGTTTAAAACCTTAGTAGGTTTTTTATACCAGCTGTTATGTTTAGGGCTGTTTTTTATATCAGCTTGTACATCAAGCTGGGGACACTGCGCTCTTTAACCAACAAGGTGTCTGTGAGAGCAGCAAGTGAATGAAAAGGGACAGTGAGATAAGATTTGTGTGCGGGTGCAGCACCTGCTGAGCCCAGGGCACCGACGCTGCAGTTGCGCAGAGCCAGGGACACGCACACCCACATGGGGACCTGCACCCACAGCAGCAGGGGGGCTTTGAAGGGGTGGCAGTTGTCCCGGATGTACAGCTCCGTGACAATCCTCCGCATGTTCTTGGTGAAGTGGAACCTTTCGGAGAGAAAAGCACAGGTTCAGAGCTTTTGAAATGGGCAATGTCTGAAAGGGAAGAGAATAAATGAATAAATAAATAAATCATAGGCGGGGAAAGAAAATCTAAGCTGTGGGCAATGGCAGAATCTTGCCGTAAAAGTGTTGTTTTGTGGGATCTTCCTTCCTGCCACGCCTCACTCTGGAATGGATTCAGGAGGCTGATTGTCCAGGAGGCGTGGACAATCCCCCTCGTACCTGGCCACCTTTTCGGACCACCCCAGCTGCTTTCCACGCACTGAAACTTCATAGCGAAGGCGCTTGGCAAGCTCCTTGATCTCAGGCTGCAGGTTTTCCAGCTAGCTAAAGAAAAGGAGAACTGTTTGGGCACAGTGGCAGGTAACACTCTCCTCTCCTCTGTTATTAGTTACCCCTGGTAACTCAACACCTGAGCAAGCATTAAACTTATTGCTGTAAAATTTAATATCTGTACAGGAATTAAACATACACATTGCCACCGTATAATTTAATACCTCTATGGGTATTACACATATTAATTACTCTTCTATGATGTAATACCAGCACAGGCATCAAACATTAATTTAAACTGTAATTTAACACCTCTAGGGGTAGTAAACGCCTGTGAGGGACAAAGCATCTTATTTATGTCTTGTTCAACATCAGTGAACACCTTTCATCTTTAAACAAAATAACCTCGTGAAAGTACCCGTGACAAGAGTCACAAGTAATTACAGTAACAATTAAAGATACTCTCTTACTACTGCATGAAATGAAGACAGAACTTTACTCTTTTTAGATTTTACACTTTTTTAAGAAGAAAATTACTTCTATCACAGCTGAAATCAGGGCAATTCTTAAAAAGTATCTTTTTGCCTGCATTCAGGACTTGTAATCAGCTACTTCACTTAAAAAGACCCAGCTTTAATGCCAGCTCAATGATAAAAAACCCAAAAAACCAATAACAAAAAAACTAATAACATATAAATATACAATAATAGAAAATATACATTATAGAATATATTATTTACAATACGTACGTCATATATNGCAGGGCAGCCCGGTGGCCTCCTGCAGCGCCGCCAGCCCGCCCTCGGCCCAGTGCACGGGCGCGGACCGCGCCGCCCACTCGTACCAGCCCTCGGCGCCGCCGTGGCCGCCCGGCCCCGCTCCCGCTCCCGNAGGGCAGCGCCTCACGCCGTTCCCTGCGCTGTATCGGAACCGGGCTGCTACGGGCCGGGAGTGGAGCTGGGAACAGTCCCAGAGCCCTCCTGCCCTCGGGCAGGGACACCTCCCGCCACATCACAGGGCGTGCTGAGTTGGAAAGGAACCGCGAGGATCACCGAGTCCAACACCAGGCCCTGCACGGGGCGTCCCCAGGGATCACACCGTAGGCCTGGGAGTGTTGTCCAAACACTGCGAGAAGGTTCAAGGTCTTATCCAAACCGGCTTTGAGCCCTGCCACGATTAGGCCAGTGTCTCACCCCTCTTCCAGTAAATATTTCTTCCCACCAGCTAGCCTAAATTTCCCCTTTGTCCTTTTGTACCCCTTAGTTCTTGTCGTATCACTACACTTCCTGACAAGGAGTCCCTTGTGAGGAACCCACACAACCTTCTCTTCTCCAGGCTGAACAGCCCCAACTCTCTCAGCCTGACGATTATATTCGAGAGTAATTAATCATTACCAAGCACTTCTTCATTCCATATGAGCAGTGTTCTCCTGCCCAGCCAGGTTCTGAACTGTGTCTCCTTACCCCTTCCAAGGAGAACCAAGAAACCAAGGAGAGGTCAAAATACCCCTTAGACCGTACACGCTCTGCACCATGTTCCTTTCCCCTCCATGTTTGTCCTAAGCCTGGTTCTGCTCCCTTTTCCCAAATAAACAGCACCTGCCCGCTCGCGAAAGAGTACGTTCCTTGGTTTATTGGAAGAATAAAAAGCATTACATTGCGGGGGGGAAAAAAAGTGGATCTGGGAATAAAAATGGTCCAATTCCCCCCAGGATCTCCCGTGCCCAGCCCACTGCCACAGTGGTGGCATCATGCCTGTTACTGCCCCAGGCATGGATTAAACTGTCAGGTCAACAAAAGACTCTGGAATTCATGGTTGTAATAAATACTGAGCACTATTTCTCAGTGGGATTAATAATTAATAACCCTAAACAGCACTAAAGCCTGCAGCAACTGATTGTAGCAGAGGGGAAGGGCACTCACCCCCACCACGGTAAGGTGTGAGATGGAGTTTCAAACCTTTTCCTGAGCAGTTCCTCACTTTGGGATCCATTTTGCTACCACCAGATCATCACAGGATGTATTTCAGGAGATCAGACAGCTGGAAAAAGGAACTTGCTTTTTATTCAGAGCAGCACCTAAGGGCAGGTATACGGCCTTGGTTAGGCAAAAGATTTGTTGACACCTCAAATATCACAACAGTTAAAAGGCAGCAGCTTCTGTGGCCAGCTGAGATGTTTTCTTGGTTTTCAAAGGAGGAACAATAATAAAACCAAATAATACTTCTTAAATCTGAGTTGTAGATCTTCTTTAAATACTCTGTAAGGGAACTGTACAGGGATCCTGACTGGATCTGTGTCACTGCTCACCCAGCCTGGCCTCACAGGACATACCCTCCTTCATCTCCTGCTACCACTGTCCACAGGTGACAGCTCCTGACAATGTATATGGGAATTTCCACTTGGACTCTTCCAAATAAACCTTCATCGGCCTTATTCTGGAACAGACCTGCCTTTGGAACCTTCAGCAGGGAAGCTCTCTTCAAATGTCAAATAGAAAATGTATGTATTCTCAAAAAAATCCAAAACACATTTGTAAAACGCCCTCTGATAATGCCTGGGGTGTTTTTCTTTTTGTAACTTACTTAAATTACACAAGTAGAAAAGTTATGCTTATTAATAGTTTAATGTATGAAGGAAACATCCAGATTTCTGAATATGAAGGTACATATCTCACATTAATTTAAGTCTACATAAAGTAGAGCCTCTATAACTGACATATTGAAATTTACTTTCTGCTTAGCCATTTGTTATGTAAACAATTGTACATTTATTTGCCATTCTAAAACTTCAGGATCAAGTTTACATAATTTTGCTAAATTTCTGTGTTTGCTCAGAAGCAGTTTACAGTACTAAAACCAACCAGCCAAAGAACAGCTTCAACAGAAAGTTATGTCAAAAAAAAAAAAAAAAAAAAGGAGGAAAGGAAAGAAGAAAGTCTAACTAAGTTGAAACATATGATGGTGGGGAATGGGCGGTCACAATGTTCACAGAAAAAGGTCAGTTAGTAAGTTCTTCTGCAAAAAGCCTACACACTTCAGTCAAGCACATCAGTAGAATGATCTGGGAGCACATAAACTGTTTCTGCCAATTGTGGTTTCCTCTGCAAAACAAGGAATCTCAAGGCCAGCACGTTGATCCCACTCAGCCCAGTTGGTTCATATGCACACTGTTCATGTGAGGTGTCCAAGTTCCAGTCCACACCTGCAAGAGAAACCTGCGTTAACACTGTGCTTTGGGCTGCTCCAAGCGGGGCACAGCTCACAGGGACGCTGCAGGGCTCACGGTTTTTCCCTCTCCAGGACATTTAATGGGGCTCTGGGTGTGCAGCAAATTATTTGCAAGCCCAGTTCCCAAATCCCTCCATGCCCAGAGCAAGGGACTTGCTCTCTTCTTGACCTTAAGTTCAGACAAACAAGAACTTGATTTCTGCCACCTTATTTTCCCCTGACACCTTCAGCTCTGGGGAATCCCAAGTCTAACCAAGTAAAGCTTCCTCTGGGGGACAGAGTTTCCTCATTAAACCAGAAATCACCTCGCAGAGACGAGAAGCCACGTCAGAGCAATACCTGAACTGTGGGCAAACCCCCTCTCCCTCACACCTATGGGCTACCAGAGCTGGGAGCTGCTCCCCACAACTTGGATTATTCGCAAGCACATTATGCCCAGAAACATCTTTATTTAGTAACAGTATAACAGGGATCACTGTCCAATTAAACATAATCACAGGATATAATCTAACCAGAGCTACTGATGTTCCATTATAGTATTAGTTCCTGAGTACGAACAAGAGGTTTAGGGGAATTAATCCCTCTGCCTAAATTATATTTAGTGGACAAATATAGGCAAGATCAGAGCAGCAAAGAGCTACTTACTCCCTTCCTAAAGAGCTGCTTTGCACCCCTCCTCCGTGTGCTCCTAACAGAGTCACAACACCCTAAACTACAGAGCCCAGCAGCAGTCCTGTTGCTGTGTTCCCTTCTTGGGAAGGGAAGGCATTAACTAACAGCACATAAATCGGCTTTTCCTATGAAATTTTGCCCCAAGATTTCTTTTCCCAAATGCATAACTACACAGATAGGATTTGTGATACATTTTGAGTAAAGTACACAGTGCACAATGGAACAATTACCGTCTGAGGCCCATTGTTTTCTGTGGAATTTGAAACCATCTTTATCAGTGAGTTCCAAGATGGGTCAGCAGCATGAGGCCCATTGAAGATGGGGCCTCCAGTACCATCTGTGATGGGGGCTACAGGAGGAATTATGGCATTCCCATACACAGAAAAAGGCATTCCCTGAGGGGAAGAAAAAGAACAGTCAGGATGCTTTCACGGATGCTACTACTATGCACAGACAGAAGGACAAAAGGGGATCCATGCTGCATATGGGGGCCAAGGAGGTCATTACCCCAACTTTTGGGAAGTCCATGTATCCTGCAGGGACAGGCTGATGGAATGTACCGGAAGGCGTTACAATTCCCGTGCTGTCTCTCTCCATGGCTTGGTGCGAGAACACGCCTGGATCAGACATGGGCCTGTGGATCATGTGGCTCCCCATCCCGCTGTGACACCAGTCCACTTTATCTGCCAGCACAGAGACACAGCGTTACCCACGGCACCCCTCACCGCCCGCTTTTCCAGCCAAGTCTGCCAGCCTGCAGCTCTCAGGCTTCCACCTGCACTAGAGCTCAGGAGCACACAGGATGGAGAACACCAAGAGTGGCACCTGCAGCCCCCAGGCCAGGAAGCCTGAGCCACTGCCAGGAGTTTGGGACAGTTACCTGCAACCAGAGCGTTGCCCCTGCAACTTTCCTCCATTTCAACAGCAAAGCTGGAATTTGGGCTAACTCTCCCTCCTCCAAAAACCTCAGATCCTCCAAAAACCTCAATTCCTCGTGCCTTTGGTGCTGTGGAAAGGGTATGTACACTATGAAGAATATTTGCTCTACTTCACTACCATTCTTCCATTAATTATTTAATATTCTAAAGGACACAGAAGTATCTGTGCAAACCAAAACCAGAAAATGACCAGCTGCAGATACATGCTCATGTCCCAGTTCTGTGAATTCATCACAGGCAGCTTGGTATTGGTGCTACAGCTCAAACTCCAGACATCCAAAAATCCAATTTTCAAAACAAAACATTAAAAAAAAATTATTTGGAGAAGGGGTACAGAAACATTTCTGAGGCAGCGTAATACTCTAAAGAAGAGCCAATCTCATTGTGAACTGAAAATCAAAATGTTGAAGTAATTGACCAAAGCAGAAAGAAAGCAGCATCCCAAAAGCCAAGACAGGCACGAAGGACAACTTTTACAGCCACATAATGCGAATAAATAGTGAATTTCTAAAGCTTTATCTGGGAGAAGACCACTAGTGAAGTAAAAAAAGGGTTTGTATTTGGTGAAAAACTCCAGCACAGTCAGTCAATTAAAACCTTTAGCTGTCTGGACTCGGTCAAGGACCAGAACAAATTGCTCTGAACAGTGGAGCATTTCCAATCCTTGCAGGTTTTCCAGAGTAGACTGGATAAAGCCCTGAGCAATACATGCAGAACTCATGGCAAACCCCATTTTGTGCAGGAGGCTGACAGGACATCCAGTGGTCCAATCCAACATAGTCTCAATATTCATACCCCCTCTATCCCAAGCAGAAAAACCTCAAGAAATTAAAAATCAACTCCCCACAAAAAAAACCCAATCAATAGGAAAAAAGTTCATCAGTCTCCCAGAAACTGCATCCAAGACTCGTGACAAGTGTGGTAAGAAAAGCTGTAACATCACTAACTGAAATTGTTAATTAATTCCAAAACACTAAATTCTATGTGACTCCAGGAGAGCCAAGAGCCTTGTACTAGTGGAAGGCAAATGTGTGAAAAGAACAAAGGAAATCTAAATGTGGAATATTATCACTTTATAAAGGCACCATCCTCAGCACAGAAAGTTCTACCTTAGCTACAAATTAAATATTAACTCCTACTGTAGAAACAACCTCTTTATCAACAAGAAACTCCAGACACTTATCTTGTGACACCTTAATTTCCCCTCTTCCTAAATTCAGTGATCCTCACTGTGTTCATGCCTGGAAGCCCTGTTTTTATTTTTCCCGCTCTTATTTGGGAGTACCAAATCTTCACGGCCAGGACGTTTCTGAACCCCTGAGGATTTCAGAAACCTTGTTAAAACAATTAAGTGGACAGGAAGACTAAGAGAAGTCCTTGCTCCAAATCCTTTGGAAAGAACATTTCTGTGTTGTCAGGCACTCACTTCTTGGTTTGAAGACTGTGCTGAAGACAAGTTTGGCAAACACAGTGGTGTGATCAATTCAAGTGCATCTATGAACAATACATACCTTGACTGCCACCTATACCTTCGAAGGACCAGATCCCACTATGTCCCACCGGAGCAGCCAAGTTGCTCCCAATTACAGAAGGAGTAGACGTTCCAGTTTGTCTAATACGTGCAGACCGTTCAGTCCCAATAGGAACAGGAACTTTTCTGTCCTGAGAAACGTTACTGGGTTTTTCTGATCCCAGGGACACTGCTGAAGGGGTGGGAGAGGGTGCTCGTACTCCAGAGGACACGGACTGAGCAGGAGATTCTGCAAGGAGAGCAACAGGAGCACTTAGTGATGGCAGCCAGATCCCACAAACCTATCCTTCAATGTCCGACAACTGACAACGGGGAGCTGGTTAATGCCGGATTCATCCACCTCAGGACAATTTTATTTCCAGATCACAGAGATATTCACCACTGATTTAGCCCCTTATATAAAATGCTTATCATGCCCTGGCAGCCCAGCCACTGGAGGACACACACCACAAAACCTGAACTAAGCATCACTGACTATCAGCAACAGAGGATTTGAGGATTATATCCTAAACCAGAGCTGAAATAAGCCCACATAAACCCATGTTTCTGTTGGGTTCGTTTTTTCTTCTTCTTTTTGATTTGTTCCCTGAGGGGTTTTTTTTGTCATTATTTTTGCCAATAAAACAGACTAACAAGTTCCCTAAATAAGCCAGCACTCAACAGGTTGTTTTCTGTCCAAAAAACCCCTAACTGCAGGAGCCAGAGGTAGAGGAAGGTACCAGAACCTGCCCTAAGGATTTTCTTCCGGAATTCCTTATGCAGTTCTGTGAGACAATTTTATTTAAACAACAGCTTCTCAGCAGCTTCCTGCTGACCAGAACTCACCATTTGATGCTGATGAACATGGAGGCAATAAACTAAGAGGGGAAAAATGCTGTCTGTTAAAATTAGCAGCTGCAGGCGCTCCACCCAGCGGTGTCCCGGGCGCGTAGATCTGCCCTCCCGACAGGTTCGAGGCAAAGGTCCCCAGGTGTGTAGAAGAAGGTGTTACAGAAGCATAGGGAGAATCCATACTGACAATACCTATGAGAGAAAACGGGAACAAATGACTCCCACAACTCCAACATTCCATCAAGAGGTCGCCCCTACCATGGAAATAAAAAGGAAAAATTTTATCCAATCCATCTTTCGGGGCGTGTGTTACAGTTTTCCAAAGAAAACTGGAGCATTAAGCTTCACA
Source organism: Leptocoma aspasia (assembly GCA_013399835.1). Lineage (NCBI taxonomy): Eukaryota > Metazoa > Chordata > Aves > Passeriformes > Nectariniidae > Leptocoma > Leptocoma aspasia. The sequence goes on from VXAX01005169.1 coordinate 121,811, forward strand.
CTCTGCAAGTCTATACAGTATGTGGCAGTTGTGCTGTATACCTAACTCAAGAATGATTCTTATTTCATTAACATCACATGTCACCAATTACCCAAGATATTCAAAACACAAGAATTACTGCTCCCTTCATGTCCTCTTCAATGAAGAAAGGGAAAAATCAAATCATAGGGATCTAAGACTTAGGCATTTGTATATCTTAGAGGCACAGAGGGCCATAGTCAAAATGCTGACTAGTACATCAAGATGAAAAAATTCAACACCATCATATTCACAAAATAGGAGAAGTGCTGTTGTATCTCTCAGTACATTAACACCTCAGTGGTCCTATAGAAACAGGCAGAGATAGTCCAAACCAGGTATGTACTTTCTGGAAGCTACGTAACAGCTTCTGTGACAACCCCTTGGCCTCTATTTTTGGCAGAAAACTCAACATCTCACTAAAAAATTCAGGCAGTCAAGGAAATTACATTTTTTGGATCAAATCTAGTAATTAAGAGAACACCCCTCTTGTAAGTTACAAGTTCATATCAAAACACCACTTTTTTTACCACCCTAACCCTCAGAAGATGTGGCATATATTTCTGCAGCCTCAGGATAAGGTATTACAAACTAGAACAGTCACTGTCTGGTAGGGGAGGGAGGTGGAAATAAGAGTGTTTTATTATCTCAGCTATTGGAGAGGAACAGACTAGAATAGCAAAACCCCCTATTTTATCAAGCCCATCCAATGCCAAACAGTTACTAGATTTGACAGGGCACTTAAAATGAACTCAACTTGGCTTAAGAAACACAAGAATAAACTGTATTATAATGGTATGGACACAAGCCAGAGACTTACCTGAGGGACTTGGAGCTGGCCTCTGTAATGGTGGCCTAAAACCTGGGGCTTTGGAAGTATCAGGCTGATGTAATGGATCTGAATTTGGCAAAAATGAGGACTTTGCTGATAGCATGGATTCTGGTGTTGTCTGAGAGGAAACAACAGACCCACCCCAGAAGGCATGAGCAGACGTGGGGCTGTTCTCAAACAACGTACTAAAGGGCCCAAAAGGCAGAGTAGCACTGAAGTTGTTCCCCATGGGCTTGTTCGCCGGGTGGGCCGAATTCTGAGAAGCACTTTGTGTACTTAAGGTAGAAGGAAGCTGCACTGAAGAAGGAACGCTGTGGGGCCTTTTGATGTGGTTAACATTGAGGACTGCGACGGAGGAGCTTTGCACAGGAGCTGGATTCTTGGGGACGCTGCCAGTTGCATGGACAGGCGGTCTGATGGCTGGGGTTTCCATCTTCGCTGCGGGCTGAGCAGACCCCATCGACGGCTGGGACACGGGGTAGGTCATCGGAGCGTTGCTCACACCTACCGCAGGAGTGGATGAGCTCGTCGCCGCTAAATTTGGAGGCACAACCATGCGAGGATCTGGTGCAGGAACCTGAGGTTGCTGGAGAGGGGGCCTGGCCTCTGGCAGAGGAGCTCCCGGGGGCTGCTGATGAGCAGGATGCACAGAGGAGCTGCTGGTCCCAGGATTGGGCTGCCTGCTGCTGGTCGAGCCGCCCGCATCCACCGTGGGCGGGCTCCCCGCTTCCGGCTCAGACTGAGGCGCACCTTTATTGGGAGAGGCTACTGCGCAGTCAGGAGGACTGCTCCTGGAGCCGCCCGCCGGCTGCGCAGGAGGAGACGGAGATGAGGGAGAAGATGCAGGGTAGTGTTCTTTGGCAGTAGGAGTTGGATACGTGGTGTTCGTGGGCGCTGTGCTCGTGTTGCTCGCCGTGGTCGTCACGGTGGTGGTGGTGGCGTTGGACGTCTTCACCACCGTGACGAACAGCTGCCTCCTGACAGAAGGGGAGCTCGGGTTGCCACTCACTGAAGATCCAGGCACAGTAGAAGCCACTGAAGTTGTTGTTGCCGTAGGACTCGTCGTCAGAGAACTTGCTGAATTCACCTGAGAACCACTGCTGTTCTGGCTGTTGTGGCGAGGCACCACGTGAGGTTTCGGCGAGTTCGTAGCTCTGGCGGGGCTCAGCGGCCTGACAGGAAACGGCCCCCACGTGGACTGGGCTGGTGGGAAGGTACCTCCGAAGTGCGTCATTGGCAGCCGCGGCGGACGGATCTGCTGGAAAGTCTGAGCAGCGAGGAGCGCGTGTGCAAACTGTGGAGGAGGATATGCCAGTGGAAGAGAAACTTGGAAACCAGGCCGCACGTTGTTCACGGGATTCTTAATGCTTTTGTGAGTGGATGCTGAGGAGATGGCAGGCACGGTGAGCGCGGAGGCGGTCTGAGATGTCGACGAAGCAGCTATGGTGGTCACTTTGATGCCCACGAGAGAACTGTTAGCAGCTGTAGTGGTGGCAGGTGTCGAGGACCCTATTTTGGAATTTACAGTTGAACTCTTCAAACGGTTCTTTGGAATAAGTTCATCGATTTCCTTATCTGGATCCTTAATCAGAGCATTGATCAACTGTGTGGCCTGTCTGGTTGATTCCGTGCCACCCCTGCAAAAAGGAAGGACAAGGAAAGTGCATCTAAAGCATTTACACACGTTATAGCCAAAGACCTCCCACACACGATCCAGTCTATCTTCTATCACCCCAACACAAACAGGAAAATAACTCTCTATCCGAAAACTGAGCTTGGAACGGTCCTGCTGCAGACAATTACTCAACAACTTCAAGCTGAATATTCCAAATCCCAAAAAACTCAAATGGATACAATATTTGCTTCCCTAAATATTCCGCCGTATTTCACCAAGTATTAACAAGCCCAAACACAGAATCCCAACATTTATGTTTCACCCTATCTCACAAGCTGTCTTTTGTGCCTGCTGGCGGGTTGTACTCTGCTGCCCCACCCCATTCACCTCCCCTGCTTTCAAGGCATCTTCCAAGAACAACCATATCAAGCCTTTAATTTTCCTATCCAGACAAACATTCCACAAGGAGAAAATACCCACAGGACAGAGCCAATGCAGGAGCCTGCTCACCTTATTGTGATTATTCGGTCTCCAGTTTTATCCTTCTGTTTGTCAATGTCTATATGTGCTCCCGTGCATTCCCGGATCGCATTGATGTTACATCCTCCTCTGCCAATAACTCTGGAAATCACAGTTGATGGGACAGAAACTTTCTTGGATCTATGTAAAAAAGAAACAATATTAAGTAGGAAACACTTCCATGGCAAGGAGCTGTGGACAGGCTGGTCAAAATAACACTGTATTTTCTGATTCAACCTATGCAGCAACAACTTGGTGAGATCTCAAACCCACTAAGAAGGTCATTCAGTAACTCCAAGGAAGGCTACACAAAGGACAGCATCAAAGGGAATTAAGGGAATTATTTTGCTTACCTTCTCACAACTTCCTTCCAACCTTCTTCCCTTTTCTGACCACGTTTAGGACTAGCAATGGTTAGCTTTCCATTTGGAGAAGAAAGGGGAGAAGGAGTGGATTTTGTGCAAGTAGACAAAGAATTACTCGTCACTTCATTAATAACTTCAGACAACCTGCAAAAGGAATTAAATGATGTCATTATGTGGGAGAGAAAAAGAAGGATGCCTTGCACTTGGCATGCGTGGTCACAGGAACTTACTTGATGGATGACTTGCCAGGGACTGCTTTCCTCTCATCCTTTGGACAAGTGACGAGCACCGACGGCTGCTTTTTGTTGCTCTGTGTGTTAGCGACAGCTGTGGAGCAATGATTGTCACTTTTGTGGCTGCTGTTGCTATTGCTGCTCTCATCACTGCAGCTGGAGATCCTCATATTGTCACTGTCACCACTCTCACTAGTGCTGCTGCTCTTGGATTCCCCGTTCACCTTCTCAGGTTGGCTGTAGGAAATTGGAAGCTGATCATCAAATATAATCTGAACATTATCAGGAGTTACTTTGTTCTTCCTGTTTTTCCTCTTGGAGCTCGTTGTGGTGATGGTGTTATTCCTCTTCCCATGAGAGCCTGCTAACGTTGTCCAGGTTGCAGATATACCTATGGTGGTGGTGGTGGTAGCACTGGGAGGCTCCATTGGGACTTCGGGATCATCTGACAGAAGAGTAAAGGAAAAGCAGGAGTAATTTAGCTGGTCTGAGGAAACCTGAGTATTCTGCTTTCCAAATCGCACCTGTCCTATCAAAAAACTTTAGGACTAACTTTTATACAAGGCTCCAAGTAACACACAAAATCCCTGACTATGAGACATTCATAAATCTATTACAGATGTCATACCAGCTTATACCAAATTTCATTCTTGGAATAATTGCAGTAATCACCTTCAGCTTTTAACTTCTCTTTCTCCTGAGCAGCTTGAAGTTCAAAATTCTCTTTATTTTTTGCTTCTATTTCTTCTAGTTTTCGCCTTTGTTCTTCTTTTTTCTTCCTCCTTTTCTCTTTTCTCTTCTCTCTTTTGGCAGCCAGAGCCAGTCTCCTGCTTTCTTCCCTTAGCTACAAGTCAAGCACACGGAACAGCATTACAAGATGACCCATGGATTTCAAGAAATCCGAAAGCTTTTTATTTCCTTGGACTTTTCTGTTTTATTTCTACTACAGTATTATGGTTTTTAGTAAATTAGTTCATTTTTTTAATATTTAGGAAAAAAAATTTGGTTTAGACCTAAAATTCATATGAGTATGACTAGAAAATGCCACACTAATTTTTTTTGACAAATCATATTCAGAAATTCTTCTTTTGGTACAGTACTGGAAAATCCTTCTTTTGGTACAGAGGAAATAGTTATATTGGCATTTCCTGAACCAATGGCTCTGAATAATAGCCAAGTTCAAAGACTACCTGAACAACAAGATGCTCAGTTCTGGACACTCCAATGATGGTGATGACACACACTCCTATACCCCAATAACTACTTTTACCGACCTTATCATCTTGAAGGAATGTGAAATTGGAATTTTAAGAGAGAAATATTCTCAGCTGCAACTCTTTCCACTTACCTTCTCCAAGTCCAGTTCCTCTAGCAGAATGCTTGCATTCTTGTTGGCTTCTGCAGCCTGTCTATCTTTGGCTTGAACAATTGACTCCATACACAGGTGGCACTTCTTCAGCATCTCCTGAAATTACAAAGTACATTGAGTAAAAAGTGCCACATGTTCTCTTTTCCTGCTGTTTTCCCTCAGAAATTCCAATGGGACTTGTGCTCTGGCTGAAAGCTGGTGGCCAATGAGCTCAAGAGATGTCATAACACTGTCTGAAGCTGAGACACAACACTGTTCCTTCTCAAATGTTTCCTTCCCCTGCATCTTACCTTATCAGTAATGGTTGCTATGTATCTCATGCACTCCGAGTCGGACGGGAACTGGTTTACCTCTTTCACCAGGTATCGCACCACTTTCACATGACCCTGCAAAACAAATTTCAAGGACAACACTTCCTATCAGACCAGCTGCCTCTGGCTTGCTGAGAAATACTTCAGAGTCCCAGCACTCCCTGCAAAATATTTATTTGCAACTCCTCACCACATGAAGCTCTCAACACTTTTTTTGAGATCTTTCTCACCTTCTGTACTAGTGAGGCACGTTTCTGCCACCAGAGAAGGCAAGTAATTACCTCTCGTCAGGTTGCCCTTACTCCAGAAGTACTTGCACAAACTTCTGCCTTTTTTGAGGCAGTTTTCAGATTCCCATCTCTAACAGCTTAACAGGTACAGGCTTCTACAGTCATCTGCAATGTTTCCAGTACTGCAACACCTCAACTACACTCCTTTACTAATGCAGAAATCATCTGTAGACTCAAATCAGGCTAAACGGCACTTTTTTTTGACCTAAGTCCTCATCCTCTCTTGCACAAGGAACCAATCCTATTTCCCCTCAGTTCTATCACACAGAAACACACCAGAACCAGCCTCACTACATTGCCTATAAAGCAAATTGCAATTAGAATTGAGCACAGATATTACACAGGTGACACACGTATCTGTTTCTGAAAACTCAACGCCAACTATTCAGATTAACTGAGCTATTATTAAATATGTAGCTTCTGTCAGTAGGTTCTACTTCTAACAGCTATGTAGGGATGAGCAAGACAATCCTAGCTAAGAGCCAAGCTGAACTTCACAATCTACCTTTCGGAAGGCTGCCATGAGAGGAGTTATTTTCCTGTTATCAGCTGCATCCACATCAGCTCCAGCCTGGACCAGCAGTTGGACAACATCAAGATGCCCCCCATTTGCTGCCAGCCACAGCGGAGTATTCCCCTTCTTGTTCCGCACATCGATGTGAGCTCCCCTACAAAACCAAACACATTGCATCAAAATCCTGCATTTAGGCAAAAGGAAGCACTCTGACCCCAAGAAGAACTTCATTTGAGTACTTGGGATAAACTTAAGTATGTGGTAGAAGTCAACAGACACACAGAACCTTTCCCATTTCCTAACCCCTTACTGGATATTTGGAAATATTATTGTATATTGGGAAAATGAAGCCTCAATACAGCCACATGTTTCTTTAGGCTGCTCACTTGCAAACACCATACCTGCTAATGAGGAGCTCACAGAACTTGTAGTGCCCTTTGTCTGCTGCAATGGTTAAAGCTGTGTCTCTGGATGAAGGTACTGGGGGAGCGTTGACATCGGCACCTTTGTCCAGCAGGACCCTTCCCACTTCTGCGTATCCCCCAGAAGCTGCTTCCATTAATGGTGTGAGGCCAGTCTGGGACAAGCAAGCAGGAGAAAGAAGCCATTAGTGGGGGGTGAGTGGCTTACCTGAGACACAGCATATATTTAACTCACAAACACAATGGATTACTATCCTTATGCTTGTAAGCACCTGAAGATGAACCAACACTTTTTTGAAGAAACACATTTTTTGATAAGCTTTGCAACCACCAAAATCTTAGCCCTTAAATGCAGCCATGTTTTTCTATACAATATCTGGTTCAGTTCAGTTAACTGGACTAGAGAAATGAACTAGAGAAGCTGACTTGCACAAAGGCAAGAAAATCAGGTAACAACAGAAAACACAATGACTTACAAGCACCTCTCTCTGCAGACCCCTCCAGCTGTTTGCTCTTTACCTTGGCTCTGTGTTCCACGTTAGCTTTTCTATCAAGCAGCAGGCTGACCACCTCAGTTCTTCCTTGAAAACAGGCCAGAGTCAGAGCTGTATTCCTGTTGGTCTCAATCTGGGCATTTATATCAGAGCCCATGTCCAGTAACAGCTTGACAGCAGCAGTGTGCCCATTCATGGCTGCCAGCATCAAGGGAGAAATGCCCAATTTGCTACCAGTTCTGAAAGAAAAGAAAGAAAGAACCAAAACTGTTTTAAAGGTAATTTCAGAAATGTGACTATAATAAACTAGTGGAGGCAGAGTACTTACACAAGATTGAAAAATCAGCTGCATACCAACTTCTACTGAACCTACAAAAGGTTCTCCACAGCAGCATCATTTAGGACAAGTGTTTCTACTTAGAGACTCCACGCATGTTACTTTTTGATTGCTTCAAATTGAAGGGCATCTCTTATGAGGTGTGCTTATAACCTACAGCCTGTGCTTGGCTCTTTCCTTGTACACATGCAGCTCACTCCTGAGCTGACCTCCCACTGGATGCAAAAGCATGGCATAAATGCACACACAGAGAGAAAACTATGCAGGGAAAACACACACACTTTCCTCACATAACTCACAACCAAGCACATGAGATAAGGGCTGTAAAAGGAACTTGCCTGGAATTGATTTCTGCCCCAGCATTCAGCAGAATCTTGATAATGTTCACGTAGCCACCTGAGGCGGCGAGGCTCAAAGGTGTGTAATCAGACACATTCCTGTGCTCCTTGTTTGCCCCTCGAGCTAGCAGCAACTCCACCACCTGCAGTGTTTCAACAAATAAGACCTGGTTTTCTCCCAAACTTGCAAATCTATCCAAGACAAATGCTTTTTAGACCTAAGTATTCTGTTGGAAGATGTCAATGGTAAGAAAGCTGCTTTAATCAGTTGCTTTGCTATACCCCTTGCCTTCATGACCAGATGAGGCCATACCTGTGTTCCCAAAGTCACTGTAAAACTTCCTTTAAAAAAAAAGAAATCGATCCTGTCTCCTCATGAGTATACCAAATTCAACAGCAGAGTAAGAAAAAGCAGATCTCTTCATGACTATTTCAGCGCTCTGTAAAGCCCGCCAGACCCAGAGATTCAGTTTCAATACCGTGTACAAAGTACTCCTGCTTTTTGTCCTCTCCTGCAGAGGACTTGACAAGAAACTGAACTGTCTAGCAACAGTCTACACTGAGGTGAAAAACCATGGTGTCACTTCCAGTGCAATGTTAAATTTGCTTCACTTTCAGGTTTTAAGCATTAAAAAAGTTTAAATCAAAGCTGCACAATTCTCAGTCAGAATGTTTTCCCACAAAATCATGGAACAAATATACTGTCAAACCCAAAATTTGGGCAGGAGGGTGTTCTGACATCATCTCTGCTGCCCAAAGCCCCGTTTTTTCACATTTTTTCCCCCAAAAACTATGATAAGGCTCATATATGGAACCCATTTGTGTCCAACTCCCGGTTCTCAGCAAGAATATTCATGATAGCATTCACTTTCACATCTACATCTAATTATGCCAGTAAAAATCCCATGATGGGGCACTAATGACTGCATTCACGAGGATACCTGCACAGCACCAGCCCAGTTGCCAAAAGAGAAAAAGCAGTCTATATGATACATCTTGTAATGTGTAAATTGGAAAATGTGAAGCTCTTTCCATCTTTTTTTAAACACACATCCCATGCAACTGTATATTTTCTGGGAGATTCTTGTACTGTACTGACACAGTATGTCATTCACACACTGCTTCTGAACGTTTACTTCACCTCTTGCCTCCCTCCTGAACAAGCCAAAGACAAGGGAGTGTCCTTGGTTCTCTCAGACTGGGCTTCAATATCAGCTCCATTATCCAGTAAGATTTCCACAACACCTACATGGCCGGCTGTAGCAGCCAAAATAAGTGGAGTAAACCCTGAAACAGAAAACATGACATGAGTTAAGCCACCAGAAGAGCAAGCCTAAAGGTTTCACATGAAGTCTAGGCAAAGCAGACAGGGTTCGTGCTGCAGTAGTGAGATACCCACCTTTCTTGTCCCTGTGTTCAATGTTAGCTCCTCTCTCCAGAAGGGTTTGTACCAGTTCTTCATGGCCACCAGCACAAGCCAGTGTCAAGGCTGTGTCATGGTTACTCTCAGTCTAAACCAAACAGACATACACATAAGATAAATACTTGCTTTTTGAAGTACAGCCCCTGTTATACTGCACGTTAGCCAAAACATAACTGTAGCCATGCCAAAAGAAAAAGCTTCCACAAGCTAAGGTCATGTTTATGGATGCCGCCCTTGACAGCTACCTTCTGTGTGCAAGTTCATGACAGGATTGTACCTTCCAAGGCAGCTCTGCTGGGAGATGTAAGAAGAAATCCTGACAAGAACTGAGATTCTTCAAGAACTGAGCTCTCATCTGTGCTCTGCTAACCAGATTAACTTCTTTACCACTGCTTGACTGTGACCTTTAGATGGTATAATGAAGGTAAGAATTCTGTCTTTAATTCTTAGCACTCCGGTTCAGCCAAAGGCTTAATCAGAATCCAAGCCCAGTGCCACAAGCAACTAAGCAGCAAGGGCTGATTTTCCAGAGGTTTCTCTTCTTTTCTCTGCAATTATCTCATGCCTTTCCTCTACTCCATGCTGCCCAAATCTTAGTCATGTTATGTATAGCCCAGAGCTGTGCATAGATACATGCCAGTTAGTATGTGTATGTTTTTTGCTGATGGCCAGCTAGCTCCAAGTCAACATAAAGCTGCCCTTTTAACAATTATTTTCAATACAGAAAAGCCTTTCCCTTAGTGAAAATGATAGCTTAAATTATTTCCTCTTGCTAAAAAAATCACAGCAATTATTAGGTTCAAGACTTTCATACACCCATGATCTCTGGCAAACAACTTGGAAGCACAACCAAAAACTCAGTGTGCAATGCTTTAAGGCTTAATTTTGTCTTAGGATATCAGGCCAGAAAACATTTGATTTCTGTCAGTAGGCAACTCTCCTGTTTCTCATAATCACGCTGACAACAAAGGAATAAGAAATACAAGTGTTTAGTCATTCAGAAACCTTTTTTTTTGTTCGGCGAGAGCACAGAGGAAAGTGGGTTGCGACTCTCAGGGGTGTTGTTCTGTCTTTCTAAAGCAGCAAATCCAGTCCCCAGACCCCAATCCATTATACAACAGAGCTGTTTGCCACCACTGAATTATTCAGGATGCAGGAAAAAATAGCTTTGTGCATCTGTGAGGGTGGCAGGCTCACCTGGGCATCGATGTCTATAGCAGGGTAGATGGGCAGCATGGCTGAAGGAGAAATTATGGGACTCGGAGTCGGCGTCTGAGGTTGGGACACTGAGGTTGCAATGCTGTGGGTAGGAGTGTTTGACATTGCAGATGCTCTTCCACTCACTGCTGTTGGACAGAAGAACCACACTTAGTCAAAGCAAAACACTTCCCAAATGTATTGTGACAATAAAGGGACAGTGGGATGAACTCCCACTGACAGATGGAACTCCTTAAAAACTCTTGTTTTCTACAAATATATGTATTCCACACATTGAGCCCAACCTTTGAGCCTTTAACTTTTAGAATTTGAACTATGAAAAAGGTTTACTGTATTCAATCAAAGAAAGAGGTAAGTATCAGATTGACATGTTTTCTAAAAGCCCACCACAAGATTTTTTTTTAAACCCAAAGATCTTTCCTACAAATCGGCCATTATTTGGATCTGGAGTTCCATACCTTTGGAAGCAGGGCTGCAGAACAAGTCCAACCAACAGGTATCTATGCAATTTTTCTTAGAACAGTTTAAATGTTTTCATGTAGCAGTCTGTCCAGCCTTCACCCCCACCCCCCATCAATGTAACAAAAAAGCAACACGGCAGGATGCTCACATGGCAGAATTTGCTGAAACCAGAGAAGTGGAAGCTTTGTAACAGCAGGTTGCAGAGAGTTTGGTCAAGGCATTAGGTAAGCAAATGTAACACCACTTACAGTGATAACAGTGTATGGACATGACACAGACAGCACCGACTGCTACACTCCCTGAAATTCATTCTATACACAGGATGTTTGCAAGTACAGAGCAAACTTGAGTCTTAAAGCAGCTGTTGCGGAAAACACCCATTTTCCTACTTTTCCTCAGAAGAACTCAATGGTTTTTTCCCTGTCTCTTCTCCAGTGTTTCTCCAGCTGTTTCTCAGGTGTAACAGAAAAAGGAGAAAGTGAAGCACCACACACTTCTGTCCAGTTGACAAAAGCACTTTAAACTGCAAAATGAAAGTTTCCCAACTGATGCCACAAAACCTGTCTCCTAACAGTCCCAGCTGTGTGCTCCCACCCTTGCAAGGCAGCTGTATTTTACATCCATAACTAACTTAATTTCTGGATTTCCTACACAAAATCCCAGCAAAGAAGCGAATAAATGGCACCAGGAGAAACAAAGAACCCTCAACTTCTAACACAGAAAGTATTGTTAACCTTAGATTTAAGAGTAACTCAGAATTCAAACTCCCTTGATCTAGATCTTTGAGTGCCTTTTGAAAACTTATCTCACAAATCACACTAGGTATGGATTAAAATTATCATACTGAAGATATGCCAAAATATTTTGACATAAGGTCAAAAATGGCATGTGTTTTAAACAGTTTCTAAGAATTCCTGCTCAAGTCCCAAAAAGGGGACTAGGAAGCATCTTGTCTATTACAGGAGACATTAGTAAATTCCCAGGCTAAAAAAGAAAATCAAGTTAGTTAAGAAGGTCTAAGTTCAGGTAAAGTCTACTTTTAACATTTGTAGTGAGGGGAGGAAAAACAACCAAAAAAAATCCAGTCACCCCCCCCACCCCCCCAAATACAAAACAAACAATCCCAAAAAAGAAAGATGTGTGCTTCAGCAATAATTCACAAATTTAGTTCATATACCCACAGCACAACTCACTAGGACACAATGTTCATTTTTATGGGTAATCACTTTGATTGTATTTATTTCAACATCACCTGCATGGAGATCAAATTTCTAATTAATATGCCAAGGGCGATGAAGATAATTTTTACGGTGCCTGAACTAAAATATTCGAAGTTTTCAATAACCCAAAAGCTTTCACAGCAGTCTTGAGCATGGAGAGGAGTAATCAACTGGCTTGATTCTACACGCTAAACATACTGACAGCCAAATATTTATCTTTACACTCTGCTCCTTGCCCTACTCTAATGGCCTAGTGGTGATGTGAACTCAAGTCTGTACTTCACCATGGAAACACTATTTCACACCCGGGATAACCAAGTCTTCAAAATTAGGTCAATATTGGAATATTTTAGCATACATATGGACTTGGTACAGGACCACCTACACCTTAATCAAGCTTCTTGGTCAGAAGACATTGCCAAGCACCGTTTGACTACCCCAGTTCCAGTCTCAGACATTTGCTGGGGTATCAGACAATCAGTTTTGTGCTTACTGATATTTGGAACAGAACAGCACTGCTCTTTATCTTGATTTTCTTCTGGCCATACCTCAACTCTCTCTTAGTTTAAATGACGAGAGGACACCCTCAGAGCAGCCACCTCCTCCCCCATGCCCACTGGCCCCACCAGCACAACATGCCCTTGGCTTTCACCCTTGTAATCCCACTTCTCTTCGTGTGAGCATCACATCTCCCACAAGTGCCCTCTTGCTGTGGGCACAGCATTGGCCTTATGCACTGATTCCTTGTCTCCTGTAATGTCAATAGACGACAGACAAAAAACTGTTCCACGTTACATAGCAATGAGCCAAGATGAGGGATGGAATAAAAAAATACTTCACAAGAAATGAATGAGACATCTCAGCTTTTTCCAATTGGTTTCAAGCCAGCTCTACAGGCTTGTTCCACATCAGTTCCTTCTCTGCCCCCAAATTTCTCTGTAGCATCCTCAGTTATTACAAACCATGTTCCTGCCACACAGGATTAAAATCACTATAGAGCACTCGAGATGCAGAACGTGCCTCAGACTCTAACAGTCCAAGTTATGTTCTGAATTCCAACACAAACACAGGGTTCCTGCTGTGCAAGAAGGGCTCCATGGATGAAGCCCGAGAACCACTGCACACCTGCAGTCTTGGTGGTCATTAGTTAAGAGTGTGCAAGGTGGCCTAAGGCAGGTCAGCCCCTCCTCAGGTCCCAAGTGGGACACAACCTGATTGTCCTGGGATGCTGGCACTCTACTGTTATTTTTTTCAGTATAGAGTCTCCGTGAAAAGCTTACAGCTTTCTTTCTCACGTATTAATTTAGACAGCTGCACCTCCAACTGACTCAACCCACAAGGTAGCTTCCAGGAACGCATTTTATCAAGTGCTTCAAGATTCCTGAAGTTCTTTGCAAAGCTCTGTGACTGGACATAATCCTTGGAATAGTTTCTACTTTATAAAAAGCTTGCTATTAAAAACAAGGTGGTTTTTCTCTTTAGATCTTTACCACACCACTTAACAGATGCAATGTTTTCATACAAGACTTACATAACTAATCCTAAAAAATACTTATTTTACAAGCCTCACAGCAAGCAAAAAACTTGCCCAACATCTGAAGCTCAAGAGCAAAACCTTTCACTTGTCCTCAATTCCAACAGGATCATAAAGGAGCACAAAGGAAAAATTAAGTATTTTTTACTACTTATTCATTGTTTTCAACTAATTAACACAGAGATGCACATTAAATCAAGTTTGCATAGTCAAGGTGAAGCTCTGTTTCTGTAACTGGTGCTGTAAACACAGCTCTGCAATTGAACTAAAATCAAGGCATCTCAGAAACAAGAATTTAAATCTGTAAGAACACTCTAGAAGCTTCTCTTAAAGCAGTACACAGAGTTACTGATGAAAAATTTAGCTGCTGCTTAGATGTCCTGTGTTACACTGAGCCCATTTCAGCCCCACGTTAAACTGTGATTTGTGGACTCACTACAGGCTGGCACTGAAGTTTTATACTCAGGCCTGTGTCTCTTCTTCCTTAAAAAACCACCCTATAATCAGGCACTTGACAGAAAATGAATTCAGACTTCCTTTCCAACTGCTATGTGTGCAAGCACGTACTAACAAGTGGGGCTGAGCAGTACCAAAATATTCACTGAAATTCTCACTGGAAATACCTGAGTGCCCAAAAAGGCATGCACAGGCATTTGGGTATGCAGCAAGTGACCTGAAATCACACCTTCTCAAGATGTCACATGCAGTTAAACACGTGTCCCAAACATCCTATGTCACATGCAGTTAAACACATGTCCCAAACGTCCTAACTCCAGGTTTAACTTACATTTAAACACAACTCAAGTGCGTTGCACAGATTCTTTATAAGTTACCAAGAACTGCAATCATCCCAGCATTAAAATTCATGTTGTCCCGTACCCTAGCAGTTCCACAAGAGAAATCTTTACTGTTAGTGCATGATATATGTTGTTTTATCTACTTTTTCATGCATACATTTGTGGTTTTATCCACTTACAGTCTTTACGTCTGTGCTTCAATTCTAATACGAGATTTCCAGCAAAAAAGTTTCTCTCATCTTTAATGAAGCTTTGACTGGACACAAGGTCACTCATCAGGAGTCTCATTCCAAAAGTGGTGTTCCAAGTACTTTAAAAAACCACCACCTGGTAGTTTTAATCGTTTACCATACCTTCCACTGACTCTGTGCTACTACTGTACTCCAACTCTTGCAGTACACACAGGACCAGTCCCAGGCTAACACCTTCTTGGAGACCTGCCTTCCCTCTGGCACAAATCCCTCATCCTAACAGCTTTGCAAAGCAGACTTGCTCAGATAGACAGCACTTGTAAAATGACAGAGCATTGGCTTAACCAAGAGTACCTTGGTACTTTTTCATCAAGTGACATTTTTTTAAAGACTATGTCCTACCAGTCCATCTGTGTTCAGCTAAGCAGTATTTCAATGACTGCTTTAGCATGGAAAGGGGATGAAGCACAACTGAGTGAGGTGTAAACTAAAGCAATAGTGACAACTTGCATTTAAAACCTGCTTTGTTCTTCTATTTTACTGCTTAAGGCCTTAGAACTTTCATGTCTCTGGGCAAAGAGTTCTCTGAAGCAATGACAAGAATTTGGTAAGGCTAAACATGTTTTCAGCTGGCAGCCATTTTTATGAGTAGATGTTTCAAAAAGTCATAGGATTATCACCTTTTTTTTTCCAAGCAGAAGGAAAAGCTTCCAATAAGTAGACTACAGAAGGCCAACTGGAGCAGCTCTTATTCTGAAGATAAACCCACAGGTCCCTCACACTTCACAGGCTAGTTGTGGTGCTGCAGCTGCTCAGCTTACTGCAAGTCAGCTCTCAGCTAGTCCAAAGTACCATCATGCTATTCCTGAGCTACAATCAGGCCAAAACAGAACTAGCAAATGAACTCTAATACATCCCTCCCCAAACTGTAACGAGTTAAAAATGTCACTCTACCATACCAACCTGACCAACAGGCACCGGTTAGCCCACGCTGTGAATTGAAAAGTTAAAAGCTAGTTTCCCAACTCCTCAAGACAGGGATCAGAGGGCGAGTGGTGCTTGCCGTAGAGCTCATGGGAATACACAAACACACACACACACACATAAAAAGAAGTGGACATACCCTCAACTGGTCAAGCAAATATTATACCTGCTCATAACAATTTAAACCCACCTGCCATGATGTCATCCAGCGTGTCATTGAGCGTCTGAGCAGGGCTGGCTACCATTAACCCTTGCTGTGTTTCTGTCAGTATTCCTTGCCCCAGCCCTGCTAGTTGTGCTTGGCCCAACACTGGCTGTCCAACTATAACACCTTGCAGTTCTGTAAGATTTGCGATGGACCCTGGAGGTAAGGAACCTGCTGCCAGAGGCAAAGCTTGTGGCATGGCCAGAGGCTGAACTGGTGCAAAACCCGTCTGCGCAGCAGCTTGCTGAGGGTCATCTTTAAGCAAGATGGGGTCCACTTGCTGCAATCGTGCATAGTCTCCCTCTGAGAGTTGCTCTCCTACCCCAACGGGAGTCAGTAGTCCCAGATGCTGGCAAGACTGTTGCTGCTGCTGCTGCTGGAGCTGAATTCTTTGCGCTTTTACCTCTAGATATTGCTTTTTTAGCTGCTGCTGAGTTTTCAGCTGTAACTCTCGCTCCACTTTTTGCAGTTCCTCCAAAATCTTTTGTTTCTTCTGAATTTGTTCCTCTCTCGTTTTGTTCAGCTCCTCAATCTTCTCTTTGGTGAGCTGGTCAGCATGTGCCAATTCCAGGGACTGCAGCTGAGCGTTCTTCTCTATGGCTTCTTTTATCCTCTGCTCCAGCTCTGTCAACTTGCCCTGAGCCTCTTCTACAATGCTCTCTGGAGACTGATTGGTGATGTAACCCTGTACATCCTGGTTGTTTGTTGGCAAATGACTGCTGGACTTTTGTTTAGAAGCAGCTGTGTGAAAAAGAAACCCCCTCAGAACCAATGGAAGTGCATACGAACGGCATCCTCATTACAGAGCTACTGCTGGGCCGCTGCGTGGCCGGCTACGCACCAGGGCACAGCACCCACAGAAGGTCAGCGTGTCCCGAAGGCCCTCCAAGAACACCTGCCAATTTGTACCCAGCAGTCGGATTGCAATTTAACAGGCCACACTACTGCACATGCATCCCACATATCCCTGTGCTATGGTGACAGGTCTACTCCAGCAATCGTTACGCTTTTGCCAAAGGAAGCGATTGTCTCGAGCCGCTGTTACCGAGTGCTGCTACAAGAAAACTGGGAACAAAAAGCAAGGATATGCTGTCTCTTTACTTGGTGTTTTGCGTCTGGTATGGTGTTGGGACATAAACATACGCTTAGAGCCCTGAAAGCCCAGCCCAAGGGACACAAAAACATCTCTAGGACTGGGACTAGGCCACGGGTTTTGCAACTGACTTGGTACCTTTTAAGAAGTGCTACGCTTCCTAGAACTAGGCATCCTTTTGCTCCAGGATCCAGCTTTTCTCAGGTGACAAAGAATGCCAGAACCCAGGATAGTCATTTAGATTTAGCAGGACCTAACAGGGTGTCTTTAGCCACTACGTTTTATCCATAGTAGACATGATTTTGCCTGTGTCAAAGCTCAGCTGTCTGTCCAGGCAAGGCAAATATTTCAGCCTTCCTGCAAGAACAAGCGATGGACTAATCCAACTGGTCTTTTATGCAGAAGTCCCCAGTAACACAGCTGACATGCTCTGCCATACCAGGTGGAGGAGCAACAATCGGTTAATTTTGAAGGGCGAAAGGCAAATCAAAACTCAGGATCTGAGGCAGTGGAGGTGCCCAGTTTCTTCCAGCCATCCTCGCTGTATCTCCAGAACAATACAAGTGTACACACAGGATTAATTTTAGGACATGCACGCCTGTATTTGCTACTGCTGATGCTTGATAAAAATTGTTTTTTGAAGAGAATTCTTAAGTACAGAAAGCATTAAGTGTCAAAATGGAGAGAGCAAAATAGATGCAAATTTAGTCCTAGGAGGACCTGAGCCACATCAGACTAAAGATTTTACTGCACAAGAAATTCCGCCCTCAATCCAATTAGTCAAACCCACTCCCAGACTACTACCCTAAGAAAACACAAGTTATCAAATCAACTATGATATGGAGATTAACATGGGTTTTGCAACTTCCATTATCCAATTTCTATAGACTTCTGGGTAACATTTTGCATTAGTTCTGTGTGTCAGACTAGAGATTTTAACATATTTACTTAGGCAGATTTCTTGACATTTAATGATTACAGGGTTAGATGACTGATACTTAGTGGATAAGCAAATCCTTAAAAAAAAAAAAAAAAAATCGAAA
>VXAX01005169.1:139682-172368 GCA_013399835.1 Leptocoma aspasia
GATGTCTGATACTTAGTGGATAAGAAAACCCCTTAAAAAAAAAAAAAAAAAAAATCGAAATTGCAGTTTCCTTGACTGAATCCATAAACATTCTTTATAGGAACTACTTTGCTACAAGTGCAAGCCTCTATCTCCTATCTAGGAAGGATATTTAGAAAATAAGCTCCAGAACTACGACTGACCTTTATTTCTGATGGGAAGGGTTGTGGCGACATTAGCAGGGGGTTTGTCAGGCTCCTGGGGTGGGACGACCATGGGTAGCGCCTGCACTGGTACTCGAGGAGCCTAAAACATTGGATACTAACAGATTACTTTTCTCATACTCTGTGCTACTTATCATTCAATAGAAGGTAAACAACATCTGTTAGAAAAGTAGACTTTAATGGTGACTAAGAACGTTTAATACGGTTTTTAATATGCTGAGTTTAGTAATTAACACCTGGAGATTATGTGATCTCCACATACTTTGCATTTTTAACCTAAAAGGTTACTTGCTGAATTATACTCGGCATGATACAGCGCTGTACTGTAGTACAGCAAATACAAGCCACAATGGACTACAAATTCAATTCGGAAGAGTTTCATGTAAGCAGGTCTTTGCACTTGCTGGTTGTTTACACCCTCAGTGTTTTTTTCCAGTAATACTTAGAGAACAATAAGAATGATGAGAGCACTACATCATAATGTTCAGAAGTCTTCCCCACTTCCATTACAGTTTTAAGTAACTTTCAATGCTCTCACCTACAGTTTATGATAGGAGATGACTGACTCTTCTCTCACCTTTAAACTCTCAAGTTATAAAGTGCAAAAAAGCCCCGCAGATCACGAGCCCTGAAATCTTACCCTGTTGAGATCATGGGATGGTGGGGTCAGCTGAGTGGCATCGGGCGGAGGAGCAGAAAGCAAGTTGTTTGGGTAATCTAGAAGGTAACAAACCACGCTGGTGTGACCGCCTTTGGCTGCCTCGATGAGCATGGTCGATCCGTCCTGAGCAGGGAAAGATCACAGAGTTAGAAAAGAGCACCAGGGAAACAACACTGCAGCATTTTGGGAGACACAACACAGTACCTATGTGACTGCCTTCTGCTTTAGTAAATAATCAATCTCCACAAGTTCACATCTAAACTTAAAGGCTTAACGAAGTATTTTCCAAAAAAAAAAGTACTTTAAAGTTCTTTCCTCTTCCACAATCAGCACTTCACAACTGGAGGGCAGCCTTTATACTCATGACGATAAAGACACCTGCACTAACTCCAACAATACATACATGAGCAGAACATCTGTTTGTGGAAACTTCCACTTAAGTCATCGCAGGCTGGGGGAGTTGTAGAGAATACTAAAGGAGAAAATCCAGCTGGGTAGCCTTAGTTTTAGAGGAAAATGAGGCAGCTGAGGGACAAACCTTGAGTCTGTGTGTGGGATCAGCACCATGAGCGAGCAGTAGCTCCACGACTGCCAAGTGACCTCCAGCACAGGCCAGCGACAACACCGTGTGATCGTTGTTCGCTGTGGTCCTGTTCACATTTGCTCCTGCAAAAACAGAAGGGGAAACATCAGCTGAAAGAGACTTCAACAGGTTCACCTCTATCAAATGCAACAGAATTAACTACTCCACAATCTACACAGGGAAAATTCCATCTTGCCATATGTCCTACTCCATGCAAGGTAGGGACAAGAAATATTAATGAGAATCAGCCCAAAAGAGAGAGAAAATGGAAATTCCAGGTTTGTATTAAAACATCAAACAAGCTATAGTCAAAATTTGGAAACCAACAGGCACTTGTAGTTCAACTCCCAAAGACAGCGCTTCAAAGCTGCACCACGGGGCATGGAGACCCCAGCGATCCCTACTACTGCTGCTTTTACTAGGAATTAAAGACTGAAATACACTATTTTTACAACTACACACAGTTCCACTAATCTCAGCAGAAACCACATGTAATCATTACATGCCTAGTCGAAGAATCAATTGCCTACTTGAGCTAGGATATTTAAAACAAATCCAAGGAAGTTACACTAGTACTGACATGTTCTTAACTTGAAATATTTCCAGTGTCAGGAAAACCCAAACCATTCCACACTCTTACCTTTGCTAATCAAGAACTGAACAGTGCAAACGTGACCTGCCCTGGCAGCTTTCATGAGAGGGGTTCTTCCACCTTCTGATTCATGCTCCTAGAGCAGATAAAGAAAGGCTTCAAAATCCAAAGTAGCATGTGAAAGGAGGCAAGCCAGCCTCCTGGGTTTTTGAATGGAAAGGTACTAGACATGGAACATCCCTCTCTAGTGTTTCACAAACTTAGACATAAATATTTAGCTAACATTCAAACTGAGAATATCTTGAAGGCATATGAACCATTCACCACCTGTCTCTGCACAGGTGTGACTCCAGGACAAAAAGCATTCAAGGCACATGAGGGGGATTTTAGTTAAACAGGACATCTTCTGACATGCTGAATGTCACTTTTTGATAAGACACTAGTGTACAGGCCTACTGAAGAGTAAAAATCAGTTTACCTCCATCATCTTAATTCCATTACAGTACAGCAAACAGACTGTCAACCATCTGATGCATACAGAATAGAACAGATTTGCAGGTACAAGGACTAACCCAGAATCAGCTCAACAATTTGAAGCTGAATACCATGTCAAAAGAATAAAATCCCCTATTGTCCTGTCCAGGCAACCTTGAACGGCTTGGAAATACTTTAAACATCAATCACCAGAGGACTGTAACTGACCTCAGCACCTTAGGGTAATTTAACAGCCCAAAATACATTAAAGAACATTTAAGTTTTCAGCAATGAACACAGAAACAAACAGAAGGAATACCAGAATGTTGATAATTTAATAGCCTACTTAGATTTTACTTTGAAAGAAGGTAAATGACTTACCAGATCTGCACCTGCCTGAAGTAAGACATCTGCTACATCAGTGTGGCCATTTTCACAGGCGTACGTCAGTGCCGTGTCACCTGTTGCTGTTGTTGCGTGCACATTAGCCCCTGAAACAGAAAGGACAAAACCTTGTAAGCTTTATGATGGGCATCACAGAAAATATACAAGCCTCCACAATCTCTACAGGATCAAACTGCAAATCAAACTTCCCCCTTCCAATCCAGCATCTATTACACTGATAACCTGATTGCACTCTACAGCAATAAAAACATAAACTACAAGTTAGTTCTAAACAAGTTTACATCAATTCAACCTTCAAAAGATAGAGTCCAACCAGTAAATTACTTTGGGCTCCAAAGACCTTCACAGTCAACTTCAAGAAGCTGCTAAAGAAAATGTAATGAATACTGAAAAAAGTATTTTTCTCTTAGATTAAGCCTTTACAAAAGTGTTAACAAAATTACTCCATACCTGCAGCTAATAAATATTTAACCAGCTCCAAATGCCCCTCTTGAGCAGCCTCCATCAAAGGTGTGGAACAACCGAGCTCTATGTCAGCTCCTGCTTTAATGAGAAAATCAGCCACCTCCAAAAACCCTCCGCAGCAAGCCAGAGTTAATGCTGTTTCTTGCGTCTCCTCTGTCTGAGCATTGATGTTCGCTCCTTCAAACAACACAAAACACCGGCAGGATCAGCAGACAAACCACTTCCATATGCACAAGACATGTTATTACCAAAGAAAACAAAAATCACAGTAACTTAGAGCTTTTTCCCCAACACATGCAGCTGCCTGCTGAATTTCAGCCCGCAGAAGGCCCCACACAGCAGTTACCTTGCCCAAGTAACAGTGCCACCATCTCCTCGTGGCCTTCTCGAGCTGCCTCCATCAGTGGCGTGTATCCTTCATCATTGACCTCTTCCAAGTTAGCCCCACGTTCAATTAACAAAGCCGCCAGCTCAACGTGCCCACCACAGGCTGCCAGAGTCAACGGAGACTCGAAGGAGTCTGCAGGCATGTTCACCTGAGCTCCGCTGTCCAGAAGTAATCTTGCCACTTCCACATGACCATCCTGGAAATGCAAATAAGTATTTGGACAAAGCATAAGATATCCTATTGAACAGGCACCTGTAGAAGTGCTGAGCATGTTTTACTGAATATGTGCTGTGAGCCTTATATCAGATCTCTTCGTCAACGGTGTAAGCAACAAGCCCGACAACTCTGCACCAGACTCAAGTTCAGGTGTTTGGGATCAACTTACTTGGGGCAGGGGGGGAACTCCAAAATAAAGCCCAGAAAGTCGAGAGGGAGCTCGCCACTATTTTAGAAGCTTGTCTCCTCCACAAGAACAATAGTAAGATTCTTTTGCTTCCTCCCTTTCTTAAGAAGCAGCCATGCACACTGACCTGGCTTGCCTCATGGCTCCTGCGAAACTATTTCACCGCTCAGTTTAACAGCAGAGTCAAGACTCACTTTCTCCTTCCAAGAGAAAAGCCTAAATGAGACCACTTGTCAAGGGTTCCTTACATATCCCAGGACCCACCACCCGAGCAACAGCCTTCCCTTGGCAGGATTCTGGCAGGGTTTTCCAGATGCCGTGATCGTGCTGTCAAACCCATTCTACCAACAGGTAGCTCCTAAGTTTGCTTTCTTCCTTGAAAAATACTTGAGCATAGGATCTCTGTCATATTTTCAGTATTCCATAAATTCAGGAACTATTTGAAGTGGCTTCTCAGCTCCATGTTTACACTGGAGGCCTGACAGTGACAGATCCAACTGCCATTCCATTCTGCTTTGTTCAGACAGAAGCAGAGACTGGCTTGGTCGCTGCGCTCCAACAACAGCATAAACTCTCCAAGCTGGTTTTCTCCATGAGGAGATCGTCACCGTTCCAACTTGGAGAAACCATAACCCGACAAACAAAACACCAGAGGGCTGCAGCAAATATACAGCCACTCACCAGGAACACAAGGCTTTCCCAAGGTTGCCACTGAATGAGATAAGTACACCTTGATCTCAGATTAATGCCTAAAAGGCAGCCAATCGCAGCCACAGCCATCCTCGCCAAGCTGGAAACCACAACTCCAAAAAGCTCTTTTCCAGGCAAAATACCAAACTGCATCTGACATTTTTCCGCTTCATTTTCTCAAGTGTTTCATACCTTATTCTGATATCCAGGGAGCAAAGCACGGTTTCCTCTCGGAAAAATATCTAGGACATTAACTAGGACATATTCACCTTTTACATGAAATGACAGTACTATTTTAGGGAAAAACTCCAAGACTCCATAAAGAATCTTTCCTCAGGGAAATGCAGAGACAGTGCCTCATCCGTCAGGCTCTGGCAAGACAGCTAACTGCTCACCCCTGATCCACGATGAGGATGGCACGACGCAGCACCAAGGCTTGCTTCAAAGCTTCCTATGTGGGCCAAGCAGCCTGGAGGAGAACTGCTGGTGCTTCACCACACAAGGGAACTGGATCCATGTTTTAATAAACCTTGCAATAGGGTGGGGCTGTTGAGCTCTCCTACAACAGCCAGGAAAAGCCTTCCAACTGGTAATAAATCAGAAAAAGTCACCTCAGCAATCTTCACAAGAGCACCAGCTGCATTTTAAAGATGAAGCTGTGTGGGCATCAGTCCTTCAGTGAGAGGAAACGCCAACTAGATCAACCTGCTTTTTGTTCCCGTAAGGCAAGTGCCATTGTCCAACACCTCATTTGCATTACATCAGCATTAACTGCTGTCTAAAAACAACTCTCAGGCACAAGCCTTCCTGAACGCACAAGGTTGCAGAAAGGTTTAAACCTGCACTGGCTATGCCACAGACAGACATTTCTGTTAGTACACATTCAAGCTCAATGCTGTTCCAGAGAAGGAAGTTTTCTTGAGCCACTGAAGAGCACTAACTGTTTCTGCACAAAGAACATGCTGAGATGGAAGTCCTTGCTCTGCTTCACTTCACACTGCAAGGTTTTTAAATAGAGAAAGCTGCTCCTTCTCTCATCAGCAGAGCTGAAGGTATGGGACTCTCAACTATCTGCCAGCTCTGAGCACCAGCATGGAACTGGCTCCCTAGGAACAGCTTCCTGCAGAAACAAAGGAGAAGATTTTTTTTCCTATTGCTCAGTAATTTTTAACAAAAAATAGGTCTTAACATCTCTGTGGGTCCGATGGAATTTTGTTAGCCAATCAGAGGAGGTAAAAGGGCAGAAGAGAATGGCAAGGAAAGGAAGGTTTGATCCATAGCTCCACTACAAAAATATCCTGATGAGAAGGCAACTCAAACATCAAACAAGGTAATTTTACCATCGACTCCCAGGCACTGGCTGCAAGGCCATTGCCAAGGATATTTATATGGCTGCTCCAGTAAGATTTCAGGGTGAGATTAAGGACAGCTCGAGTTCTGTTTATCTACGTGACTTTCTTTGCAACAACTTTCAAGAAGTATAATGGTTTCTGTTAATGATTCCCCTATCTGAAACCATTAAATTCCTTGAATAGACACAACTGGCCGATTTTAGAACTATTACAGTTGTTTCAGGGAAGGGCAAACTGAACAGGGATTTACTGCCCTCCTCTACAGCCACCGGTTCACAGTGTGACATTACACAAGGCTAATGCCCTGAAAATCCCAACACATGAGGAATCTATTTGGAGAGAAGGATAAAAAGGAAATTTAAGAAATGAATTCTCAGTTTAACAAAAAAGTTCCATATTCAGGTGAACACAACCACCTCAGATGGACAAAGGAGCAACATAAAAGCACTCTCACTAGTAAGAATTAACCATTTCCCCTTTAATTTCCTAGTTGCTCCCCAAACAGCTTCTGATCCTGTTTTCAAGGAGTATGTGGTTATGTGAACCATACTGAAACATGTTACACACGTAAGCACCTGCTTTAACATACTCGAGGTATGTTAAATGTCTCCAAAAGCCAGGTTATGACCATATTCACTCCCTGTGTTTAGCACATTAGAAATGTTAAAAGCATTTCAAACAACTACTGATAATCTTCCCACTTGAAGTTATTTAATTTCTAAATTCCTATATAAAGTATTTTCCCATCACTAACTTCCCATCAAGTAGACAAGAGAACCAAACCATCACAGTTAGATTCTGTACCAGAAGGAGACTAAGAGGAATCACTTTCTCCATCTTTGGGAAGAAAAGAGAGCCCACAGACCTCACTGCTCAAGCCTTACGTCTCTTACCATGCATGCCTCCATGAGAGCAGTGTGCATCTCATCTGTCTTGTGCTCCTGGTCTGCACCAGCTTCCAGCAGAAATCTCACCATTTCCAGATGGCCTGTGTGGAGAAAACAGTTAACAGAAGGAAACTGCTTGAGAAAGTGCATTTCAACACTCATAGAAAGGATCCCAAGTACATAATGAAGGCCATGGATGTCCATGTTACAACACAAAAAGTCCACTCTGGAAAGGTGTGTTTGTATCTCTGCCATCTATGTGTACAGCAGCTTATCAGTGTAAAAATCAGTTGGTAAAAAATATAAACTAAAGACTAAGACCAACTTCTATACAGCTGCCACACAAGTACCTCTGCTACCAACATCAACTACTCCATGATGGCAAGGGCTTAATAATAAAACATGTCCTAAGTGACTATAACAGCAGCTGCTGGGCTGTAGGAACATATTTTGCCTCTTAATTAAACATCTTCATGCCTTTCTGGGGTGCTGCAAGTTTGCTGCCTAATGCTCTAAGGGAGGAAACAAAGGCCTGCTCTCCTCAGCACCGACACCTAAAAGGCAAGGTCCTAAACCTTCCATGATTTGCAAGTGCCAAGTCCTTTAAAATGAAGTATTTTTGTATTTAAGCAGAAGTACCTGGCATAATACAGCTGTAATACAGAAAGTTTAGCTTACTCGTTCTGTAATGAAATACATTAGTTCCTTTTCTCTTGATTTAACAGAGCACCCTCCAAAAAATCGTACCTCAGACTAAAGGTTTAGATTTTGATACTCAGACTCTGAACACAGATGATTTTGCATGTGGCACACCCATGCTGTGTGGTATCACAGCCAAGGACAAGAGCACCACAGTGTCTGTGCACACCCTTTAAATTCCCCTGGTTGTGGGCAGCAAGGCTGAATGAATCCATGCTCTGAGTGACTCTGGGCCCCTGACACTTGGCCACACTTGTCACTGTACCTTTGTAGCAAGCCAGCGTCAGCGCGCTCTCCTTGAATTCATTGGAATGCGTATTGATGCCCGCTCCATTCTCCAGCAGCACCCTGGCCACTTCCACGTGGCCAGCGCTCCCGGCCTCCATCAGCGGCGTGTGACCGTTCTCGTTGTGGTCCTCGATGCTCGCACCCGACTCCAGCAGCACCTTCACAACATCCACATAGCCCCCAGCACAGGCGTAGGTCAGGGCTGTGTTGCCTTAAGCCAGAGACAACAAGGGTTGGAAACAGAACGTGATGACATTTCTTCATCCAGAACTTCATCTGATGCTCCACTGCGCCCCTTTTACCTGGATGCCTGGCGGAACGGGGCTTTTCAGGCTACAGATGAAGAGCTACAGGGAGGGGGAAACTAGTAACGGCACCAAGCAGCTTGGTGCTGACAGACTGAGGATCTCCTTGTGCCTGTACTGATGCATCTCTCTTCCCATTTCTAGCCCAGCCTCTGTCACAAAGCCCCATCCATTTTCCTGTTAATCAGCAGGGGCACATGATGCTGTAAGAACGAAAGCTCAAAACCAGGAGCAGAATGAACTGCTGCTTCTAAATAGAGTCTTGAACATCTGCAAGGGGCTAGTTCCAAGATGTTCATAGTCTTTATGAGGAGAGGAAAACAACTTCAGTGGAAAAAATACAAAAACATGGATCTGCACACAACAGTCAAAGAATCTGCCTTTGTGAAAGACGCCTTGAAAAATATTAAAGATCAAGGCCATATTGCCACTGAGAAAACTACTTCACTGAAAAAAATACTAAAAAAATAAATAAGGTGTCTTCTGGTATCCCCCTCTCTCCCTCACACAGGGTCAGCTCTCCATTCATCAGTTACTGCTGACTACACACCAGCTCTGCACTTCCACGCTACGAAAACTTGGAAGATTTTCCAATCTGGTCAACACAAATGGCTAGCAACTTACCACAGAAAGAGGGGAAGGGGGGTCCATCTTCTCATGTTTCCTATTTTCCCCTTGGGTTTCCTGACCTGCCACCAAGTAACTTTTCCATGTACACACAAACTTACCAAACTGTGCTTAAAATGTGACAACAAATCCTAGGTACTCAAACACCTTCTAGTTACTAACTGACCTTATCCACCTTCGTATGTCTTCATAATACCTGATCTGCATCCAACAATACTTCATAGTTTCACTTAGAAAAGAGAATTTAAATGGCAAAACCACAAGGAAGCATTCTGCCTTGCTGGACTGAGAGCCATTGCCCCCAAACTTCCACGCCAAGTTCCTTGCACACCTCAAATCCCAGCTCTCCAGTCGTTCCCAACACCCTCTTTACCTGTGGATGACTGTGCGTTCACATCAGCACCGTGAGCTAGCAGCAGCTTGACAATTTTGACGTGCCCGCCATTGGCAGCAGCCATTAGAGGTGTGATGTCTCCTTTGATTCCCCGGTCTTCCACATTGGCATGCATTGCCAGGAGAACCTGCCGAGAGACAGCGATCAACAACACCACAGTAACAAACCATGCCTCTGCACTATGAACCAACCCCCACTTTCACCCTGGTGTTGGGTGAGCAACCCTTACAGAAAATAGGCACCAAGAATGCATTAGCAACATTTAGTGTATGTGTGAGACTCGATTGCCAGCGAACTGACATTTCTCACTACCTTAACACCCCCTTCCAGGTGCACAAAACGCTAATATATTGATTTAACATTTCTTTTTGTACAGCACACACATAATACAAACAGACAGGAAACCAACCTGTGCAAGCTCATAATATCCTGCTGAGCAGGCCAAACAAAGGAGGCTTTCCCCTTCTTCTGTGTGCTCGTTCACACTCCGGCCTTCAATGAGCAACTTCCGCACAGCATTCACATCTCCTTCAGAACAAGCCTCGGCCAAGCTGCGGCTAACAAGGGAGAAAGCATTCAAAGTGGAAACGGATTATTCCTCAACTCCAGTATGCCATGAGGACGCAGTCAGCAAAAAAGGAAACACGAGCTAAAAACATGCCAACTGCTAATTAAAGACATGCCAATTTTACTCTTGAGGTTTCCCAGCTAACTTGGCTGAAAATTAAGTTGTGTCCATATCGACTCCTGCTATTAATTTTGAACAGAAGTTTACAAGAGAAACATATGCAGGATATCCCAGGACCACAGGACATGGAAATCACCTGTCAATCTTGAGAAAACTATTTGTTCAGCACTGTAATTGTTAATTAAACTAAAACAAATCACCCACATCAGTCGTCTCCTCTAAGAAACTTAACCACTTCCCTTCTCTCCTGTGCTGAAAATACCAGGATCTTGTAACCAAACACGATTTTAATACATGGACAATCAGCCCTGAAATATGTCTCTTCATTACATGTTGACTTTTTTTTTTTTAATTTCCAAGAACCTCTGTTCCTATAACAACTTTGGCAACCACCGCCATTCCCAAGAAAGAGGTGCAGGGGAGAAGAGGGGATGCACACAGAAAAGCAGCAGACATAACCCAGAATTATACTGCTCTTCATGCATCCTGTTTCTACAGCGAAAAATCGTTCTTTGGAGTTATTCCATACAGAAGGAACAAACTTCAGACTAGCACAGCAGCACTTGGTTGTCCCTACTAACACTGTTTCTGCTGCACTGAAGCCTAATGGCAGCCTGGAAGGACACCTCCTTCTTTCCCTCCTGAATACCCCAGTAAGACAAAACTGCACATGTAAAGCCACAAAGTCCAGTACAAGAGCAGCAACTCTCTGGCTGAGGCTCTATCCAGGGCCCTATACAACACTGACCACTACGAAGCTCCAGTCCCTCAAGGCTGCTCCCCTTGCTCAATTAAAAAGGCACTCTGAAATTGCCTAAAAAAATTTTTTTATCTGAAAAAATTTCTTGTTTCATGCTATTACTGAATGACCCATGTGGGGATTTGCAACTGTTTGGAACAGTTCTAAGGCCCATACTACTGAAGAGCCTAGAAATGCTTCTGTAGGTGGTCACGATAAACTCCTTGGAGTGTCATTCCATAATTCTAAGCAGCATGAATTGCTTCACTCTCTACTGCAAGACCAGCCAGTCCACAAATATTTAAGCAGGAGGAGCAAAGGTGATAACTTGGCACCGATTCCACTTGAGTAAGAGTTTCACCATCCCACAAGCCAAGTGCTAGAACAAGAAAAACAGCTTCTCAAAGTAGCAAAGGGCTGAGGAGCTCCAGGACAAAAGCTGGCTTACTTGTCCGTCTGCCCTGCATTGGCTGTGCTCTCCGCTCTCATCCGGGTCAGCGCAGCAGCAGCTTCATCCAACGCGCAGCTGACCGAGGAGGTCAGCCTGCGGAGCACCTCGGGATCTGCAAAGGCTTTCCCGTCCGCTGTCGACAGCTTCCCTATTCCTGCCATTCCAGTTCACAACCAATGGAGATGTGTGCCAGGAAAGGAGAGAACAGACAAGTTGAAATTGAACCTATGAGATCTGTCAGCAGAAACATTCCAAGCACAATCAACTACAGCTTCCAAAATGATGGGTTTAACTGTTTACAACACTCATTAAAAGCTGCACGTGACTGAAACCTTCCAATCCATGGAAGGAATCAGTTTCCAGCTACTGAACCTACTTAATATAAGCAACTATTAAAGCTTTTCATACAGCAACTACCACAAAATAAAACCTATTGAGCAATTAAGGGTTTGACATAATGGCATAAGGCAAAGTCAGGCGTGAATTTTGACTCAGGCTTTTAGAACGCCAGCCCTGGAGAAATCTGATTTGAAGCATCTTCACGTGAAATTCTGATTTTCCAAACCAAACCAAACTCTAAAGTAAACTTTTTTCTCTTCCTTGACACCCCTGCCAAATCCACCCTGCCGTACATTTTGCAGCTGTACCATGCTCCTATGGATTAGCCTTACGCAAGTGATTCCAGTATGGACTCTTGTAAGGGCTTTGGGGTTAAACCTGTACGGGACACAAGGACTTACCCGCAGCTTCAAGTAAAGCTTCTAATCTTGCCTGCGTTTCGGGATCTACTGTTCTCAGGTCAGCACCATCAGCAGTACTTGACAGCAGCAATTTAGAAGCTGTTTCCAACATAGGGTTTTCGAGATCATCCTGATCCAAGATAAAGGATTCCACCTGAAAAGTAACAGACCTGGTTTAAGAATGACAAAACTGACCAAAGTAGACTTAAAACACAAAACACCTACAGCTTCAGTCATTATTTAAGCATTTTATTTTTAAGTAGTTTGTTGGCTTCAGGTATCTCACTTCGGGTCTGATGTCTCCTAATCCAACATCCAAAGAAAACAACCAAAAGGACAAGCAACACTTTCCACAAAATATCAACACCACTACAATATGACTTCACAGCATCTTTCTCAAGAAAACATTTTCTTAAATTTGATCTATAGAAAATGCAACTGTATATCTCCCTTTTCTAGAAAGCAGATGCTGAGCTTCTAGCTTCTTCTGTAGCTAGAAGTGTGAGCTTCTCTTCTGTGAGTTTCCAAGCTCTTCTGTAGACCCTACTTTCCTGTGCTGCCATCTCTTTTTGCTGTGAAATATGTAGAAATTAAGAACGAGACAAGTATCTTGAAGAAGAAAGCCCTAATACTCATTTGTGTTATCCTGCCTGCTAGAGGACAACTGGGGCAAGTAGTTTAGAGAAGACACTTCTCTGAGAGTTCCATGAGCTCACTCCACGGCCTGTGAACTGGTCACCAAAACAGCTAGCAAATTACAAAGACCAAGTTAAACATCCCCCTACAAAGCTGAACAGCTTCCAAAATTCCGGGTTTCAAAACCTAAGCTCCAATCCAATCCAAAATCACAATCAATTTAAATGCCAGTCTGCCCAACAGAGAAATCACACGTGCCAGCCACCCCTATAACAATTAAAAACAGCAGTCACCTCTGGATAAAAGCAGCCACCATCTGTATCTGTTTCCACATGGAACAGACCTCGTTGAGACAGAAAATTATTTTATTCTTAAGCTCCATTTGTGTCTCTAAAGTTTCAAAGCAGTCCCATGAGCATCACAAGTTCAGATTCCTACAGATAAAGATTCCCCAAGAATCTATCTATGTGGGCAGACAAACCAGAAGAGCAAGCAGTTCATCTAAGGACTCCTGGAAGGTCCCTCCAGCCTCCCATCCATTCTCTTGTCACAAGTGGGGAGCTCTCACAACTTTTGCCTTCTGCTCTCTGTCTCCCACTCAACACTTCTAGGATACACTCAGCTTCAACCCAAATGCCTTGTTTGCTAAGGAAGGCAGGCTGAGCACTACTTCCCAATTTTCTTCATTCTACCCTTCAACACCGCCATTGAGAAACAAAGCCTCTGGTCAGCTCTTGGCACTACACAAACACATCTCAAGGGCACCTCTAAAGCCTCCCTCTGCTCTTTTGCAGCCTCTCTGCCCTCCTCCTTCAAATCTGGGAACATCAAGCTGAAAGGGAGGACTTCCAGCTCCAAATCAAAGTGGCTCTGATGCCAAGAGCAGGACAGTCAGCAGCACTGCCTGTCGCTCCTCAGCAGCGTTTTCTCCAAGCCATACTCACACAGGCTGCTCTCTCCAGTTTGCCAAACTGGTGAAGGCAACTCCTAGTTTCCTCACCAGTCCTAAGGAACCCTGCCTTGCCAAGGTCCTTTGCCCATCACCGCTCTCTGCACCCACAACACTATTTTAGGCCTGTTTTGGTTCATCTGAGGACTTGCCATTTGTCTTCTTTCAGAGGACAGCCTGCTGCGGCAAGACAGAGAAACCGCTGCGCTGCTCAGGAGCCAAGCGACAGATTTCACCCCTGGAAAGGCAAACTCCGGAGCCGTCGGAAGGATTCTTGGCTCACACAACTCCTGCAAAATCCCAACTGCTCAGACTAACTGAAAAAAATCTCCTCCAAGTGAAATAATGAACAGCTGGTCGTGGTTCTTCCTAACACTATGAAATATTTGCTAAGAAAAAAGTCAAAATAGGAAAACTACTCTCCCCCACACATATCCTCTCCCCAAAATTAGGTCTTTCATGCAGCTTAAGTTTCAAATGGAAAAATCCTCCCATCTTCCTTCCAGCTACGAATATGTCCATAGTGTGATAAAATAAACAACCCAAGGAGAACAGGGAGAAGCAGAAATCCACCCACAAACAATACAGCACCGAGACACCCATGAGGAACCAGGAGAAAACATCCTGGCAATAAAGTTTGGGGAATGTTTATATTATGTGCTGTCACTGAAAACATTTCAAAACAATATCAAGAAATCAACTTATTGGAAAAACGCTTTACACTATTTTTTAATATTAAATACAGAGTAAAAATCTTTTATATTGCAAGGTAGAAGAGATCCACCTTCAGCCTGCAGCTTGCAGAACTTCTCATCTCCTCTGCAGTTTCAAAATTATTATTTACCCACAGGATTTCATTACAGTCTTGTCTTTTCAGTTTTTCTACACAACACCAAGTACCATACAGGGACATGGTGTACCAAAGCAGGGAATAAAACTGTATTTTGGTAGAAGGGAAAACTCTACTTCTGCTTCTCAGAAAATCCTGCCTTCTCCACAGAAGCTACAAATTAAGACAAAGCATTTCCATGTACCAGGTCAAGTAAACAGACATTTCCTTTAAAGGCCTTCAGATGTATTTTATTTCCCTTGACTAAAAAAAAATTGTAGAATAGAATACAAATGCTCCACCTTACATATCAGAATATTTCATCTGCATGCTCTGTCAGCATTCCTCCAATCCAATAATACTCTGACAGAACCCAATTGTTCAGGGCCCCAACATAAGCCCTTTTGCAACATTTCTCCTACTCTCTCATCCTGCAGTAAGAATCTCACGTTCTGCCCTGGCCTAGGTTTGCTTTGCTCCAAACAATTTTTAGTGTATTTGACGCTTCTACTACCAAAAAGATGCCCAAGTTCTGGCTGCTCTCAAACAGGTCTCATATCTGTACACCCTGTAAGATGCCCCTAAGTTTGTTTTGACAAACAGCAAATAGTGAACACGCA
The DNA here is from genome assembly GCA_013399835.1 of Leptocoma aspasia. Lineage (NCBI taxonomy): Eukaryota > Metazoa > Chordata > Aves > Passeriformes > Nectariniidae > Leptocoma > Leptocoma aspasia. The sequence goes on from VXAX01005169.1 coordinate 154,751, forward strand.
TTTGAACAAATGCCAGGTCAGGAGAGGAAGACAAAGCACGCCTGAGCTGCCCTAACTGGTGTGGCTCCTGCCACCGCATAGTGCTGAAGCAGAGACGGAATTCAGCTCTTGATGCTAACTCTGACTACACCCATCTCTCTCCAGCAAACCACCCGCACATAAAACTGCCATCAGCACAGATCCCACCGTGGACCCAAGCCTCCACATCATCTCACACAGATGCAAACTAAGGTCAAAGAATCAATTTCCGCTCAGAGTTTCCCTCAAAGTAAGAAGACATAACAAAACTCAAGTCATTACACACACATTAAAAAACCCCAAACAAACAAACAAACAAACAAACAAACAACCCTCATGCATTAAGGACTTGAAGAAAAGCTTTGGGTTATCTACTGATTTCAAATTTGCTGCTTTTAAGGCTAAACATGGATTAGCATCTTCCTAATTTTACACTAGGCCAGGGAGGGAGGGAGAAGGGAAAATACATCCCACCTAAAAACAACTGTCTCTTCACATCAGCTCCTCCTAGGAGGAAGAAATGCAGTACTCAACACCAAGCAGCTCCTCTAGAACCACACCATCAACTAAGGTATCAAGCCAGGCAAGTTACTATTAGAGTACCAAAATGAGTATACAATGCCTAAATTCACATCACAAGCCTAAAACGACAGCAACTCTAACCTTATTCCCAGCAGAAGGACATTCCACCAGTTCCATTACCTGACAGCTTTAAAATGAGCTGAACTCTATCAGAATAAAACCAACCCTTAAACACTCTTTATGAACAAGGCAGCAAAGACTTGGTTTCCAGCACCCACCACCCTCACCGCGAATGCCACAAGCCCATTTTTTATCCATCTAATCAGTACATGGCTCTGCTCATTTACAGAGCATCTCTAGCATCTGGTTATCACTGAGTTATAGTTCTCCTAAAGGACATCTTTGCTGTAAGGACAACCCTGAAGCATAAAAAAAAAAAGGCTGTAAAAAGTAATTTTCTCCTTCCCATCTCAGGTTCCTTGTCTGATTCCAACAGCCCATTTTGCTGATCCCATTCCCTACTCCTTCTCCTTCAGGCCATCCTGCATGCACACAGTGTTGATGTGCTTCTCCCTTCCAGCATTTAGCCAGAGTAAGCATTCTGTCTAAACTATGAAAACTAAAATCACGTCTGTAACGTGCCATGTGGAGGCAGAGCAGCAACGAGTGGCCCAAATGGTCCATCTGGCCACTCAGTGTCATTACCCAGCCCAAACACTTGCTCAGAAGAACCCGAATGGCACTTTTGGACAAACATCCAGTGACATCTCCCTGGAAGCAAGGCGAGTTCCGAGCTGCCTTTAGCGATTTGTAAGACAGCAGACAGCAGGGTATCTGTGTCTCTCGATGACAGGCTCAAAGCATTAGTGCAGAGTTCTGGAAGCAGCACCAAGGAAGCAGTGCACTGCAGTGAAGTGTCTGGCAGCCAGGCTGCACACAACAGCTCTACACAGCTGTGAAACAGCAAGTCGGGCTCATTAACCTAACAGGATTTATTTTTTAAGCTTCAGTGTTTTTAAGCACCGTAATATAAAACAGAAGCATCTGAAACTGGATTTGGATGAACCACAACAGCTCAGACAAGTATTAAAAGACAAATCCCACCTATCATGAAAAAGTATTTTCACTGCATGATTTTTGCTTATTTTTGGGACTGGTCTTAAAATCCAACACAACTTCATGTCTCAGCTTTTCTCAGATGAGTCCCATGACTTTTGCCTTGTATTAGGCATGGAACACAATTTAGAATTTGCGAATTTTTACCTTGGCATTTGGGCCTTTGGTGTTTGACACCCAGAGGGTGCCAAACAGATCCTATGAGGACCAGAGCAAAGCCCTTCTGAAGAACCCTAAGGACAAGGAACAGCCAGTGGCCACTGCCAGGTAGGAAACTGCACCCCCTAAAATAAACCTTACCTGACACTCCTTTTGGATCAGTTCTTTGTGACGCACTTACTGCCAATTAGCAAGCGCTTGAACAATTGATTTTTTCCCAGCTCGAAAACTTTTGAAGAGCAGCGGAAGGTTTTTAAAGACAACAATAAATTCACTAAGAATTTTCAACTGTTTGGTGTTGCAAAGCCACCTTCATACCAAGACCACAAAACTATGACCAGATCAGTTAATATCCCTTAGTCCTGCTTTCCTGACTTCAGCCCCACTTCCCTGCTTGAAGAGCAAGGAAGTTTCAGATTCTTTCCTTACTCAGCTAAAAATTACTACCTTACAGTGAGCAGTTTTAATCCTGATTTCCATGAGGAACTCCTCATGCCTGACCTACAGCCACACTGCTTTCCCTGGTGCTCCAGCAACTCCCATAGAAGACAATCTCAGCTTTCTCTCCAGAACAATTTTAGCTCTCACATCTCCAAGACACTACACTGAAAAACAATTAATCTATCTATCTATCTATCTCTACACTTCATACATTACTGAGCATTTCTTGACAGCATATTTTCCACCGTTCACTTCAGGAATACACCTGAAGTCTGTTTCACACAGAAACAGCCATGTTTATACTACTACCTTGCAAATGGAACACACAAGAGGAGATAAACCCCCATTCCCAGAAAGAACAAAGTCCAGCTCTGACTAATAACTAGCTAAGTTCACTTTGCCAGATACTGCTACGGCTTTTTCATGCCTTATATCTAACTGTTTGGTGCACATCAAGGGATTCGTGAGGCAAGAGCGAATCAAAACAAAGCAAGGAGCAATTGAAATGTGGCAAACTGGGCCAAGTATTTCAAGCACCAATTTTTCACTTTGGGATCCAAAACACAACATTGAAATAGGCAACCCAAAACCTCTGCAAATTACAAGGTATAGTACCCCATATTACAGCAAGAACTTCATGTTTGCTCTCCCTCACCCTGCTACGTTTTAGCCTTCAGAATATCACCTCTGATGCTTTCAAAACACATCAGCCCATCTCAGTTTCAGGACAGCTTACTGGAAAAAAATACTCAGATTTAAAACATCAAGACAGAGAAATTAACTTACACGTGTCTTCAAACACAACAGTGAGAATGGATTTTGACTTTCACAAACTAACTATTGAGGCAAAGTATAGGCTTCTGCCTTTTCACCTACATGTTTTCAGGTGAAAACTACCACTTAGTAACACAGGTTTCAAGGCACTTTAAGACGTAGATCTTCACAGCATTAATAATGCATTATAGAAAAAATTCCATCCAAGGCTTTACTGAAGCCAAGGCTCTGGCAGCGCCTGTCATTTCCATGGATCAAACCCTCACCACCACCCCATTTAGATGACACAGCCCTGAAGTATAAGTGATGGTTTCCTGGCTCCTTACACAAGACACCATTTTCTTTAGATAGAGATCAGCTCCCTGGTCACTGCAAGGGAAAGCAGACATGGAAGCCAAGTGCAGCAGATGATCGAGCACCCACTACATTTCAGCTTTGCAGATTTTGTGTGTTTTCCTTAATTTTATTTCCTAAGAGGAACAAGCTGTGTGATTCTCACTTGCCCTACCCTGCTACTACAGCAGCACTGTCACCACAGACACCGTCTCACAGCACCACCTCTTCCCTGCACAGTGAGGATTGCTCCCACTTATCTGGGATACACAACCAGATCCATTGTCTTCTCAACATGCACTGACCCTCCCCAAACCAAAATGCCTCATTCAGCACAAGTCTGAAGTCTGGCAGCTGGAACATCTCACCAGTATCTTCTTTAATTTTATACCTTTAACTGTACACTCCATTTCTCTTGCTGCTGCTACAAAAATTAGAAGGAGGAGGGAAGGAGGGAGGTGAGAGGAGTAGCATGCTGCTGAAATGGCATAACACAGTCCCCACGACTGGCACCAGCCGAGTCTCTGCTGCAGGGACACCTGCATTAGGACTGCAGTGTGCTTCTGATGACGAGACAGGTGCTGAGGTATTCACAGGAAAATTCCCTCCTCTCCTCTGCATGCTGCATTCCCAGCAGCATACACAGCAATAAAAACAGAGGGGCAGGCATTCTGAAAGCCATAGCTATGAGAAGGTTGTGAAACTACAAGGAATAATATTCTTTTTCCATTTCAAACCTTCATTCCAAGCACTTGGCATACTTCCACATGAAGCAAATTCATGCATTAGCTGGTATTCAGCTGCAACCGTTCATGCGAGAAAAAATTCATGCCAGTGTAAAAATAGCAACACCTCATCTCACTATCATTTTAACTTCGCTGCCCAAATTTCACGTTTATATGGGGGGAGATTCACATTTTAGTCTCTGACATGAATAACAAGAGATAAACATCACTATAAAAAAACCCACTGAAACACATACTCATGCTTCTGAAAGCTGAGCTTCAGACAACACTGTTACATCAACAATATAAAGCTGCCACATTTTCAATCCAAGCCCTTAACACAAGTTCGCACCTTCATTCTCCTCCCAACCCTCCCACAACCTGAACTTCTGAGAGAAACCCCTTCTTTTGGAGAAGCTTTGAAAGAACTGACCTCAGAAGCAAAGCTCTGACAGTGTCCGAGTAACTTGTATGTACCACCGGAGATGTGGTGGTCTACATCAGAGCCACAGACAAACAGCAGCACCTGTAATAAACGTTCTTCCCGTGCCTTTGCAAAACCAAAACGGAAACCAACCCTTGCGAAATACCACACAACTGAGGGATACTAAAGGGACAGCTTGAGCCTATGCAGGCAGTTTTTGCCACCCTTAGCAAGTCACCTGTCAAGTCTTCCTCACTGTTATATCCTCAAAGTAAAGGGATCACATAACCATGAAGGAGGAGATGGTACCACTAGGCTTCCCAGAATCACCCTCTTCCCTTATTGTCAAAATCCCCAAATGTCACACCTGAACAACTGCAGCCCCCTAAGACTCTCCTTCAAGTACCTGAGGAAAGCATCACCTAAGCTACTTAACAAATTACTTATAGGGCCACTCAAACCAGAGCTGCCTCACTACAGCCCTGAAAAGCTTAGAGGGGTTACGTTCCCTCTGACCCCCCAGACTGTGCCACAGGCTAGGTAACAAGAGCTACAGAAACAGCATTTTAGAGTTTTCCTGAAGGACAGCTCAAGGACTCTAAACTTCCTTGGATAAGCACATCCCAAGGACCATCACCACAGGCTCGGAAAGATCCTTAAACATAACACGGCCAGCTCTGACGGATTCAGTAGTGAGGACTAAGTAACGCGAAACACAACTAGTACAGAACAACGTAGCTCTGCAGTAGCTGCTGTATGAAGCTGTTTCAACTCGGTCAATTCAGTGATTAAAAACTGGGAAGTACACGAAGGATGACTGCTCTGAACTGAAGATTTTAGCCATCTACCTGAAACACACTTCACTGGCATCTCCAGCATCTCCAGACAACGTGTGCACTGCTGAGAAATGACTGAGGAGTCCTGCTGTGCACTGTTACATCCTATTCCTCACTGCCCTACTTTCAAGGGACTAATTATTCTCTTAAGCCTTGTTTAAGGAAGGTGAGCTCCCCAGAAAGAGAAAATCCTTCTCTAACAGTTAATCACGTTCCTTTTCCACCAGACTCACCTTTTGCCTTGACTGTCCAAGGATAGATTTGACTAATTCTCAGCACAAGACACTTCTAAGCATGCAATGAAGCACCTTGCTACACTGACAGACCCACAGGGACTGACTTGGATCCTTGAAGCATCTTCCTTTAAAATGACACCTAAGGAAAAGGTGAAGACCTAAATGAAACCCCAACCCCCTAAGCTATTAAAAACACAAATGCATTGTTTCAGTCTTAGCTCTACAAGAGTGAAGGCTGAAATCCCAATGATAATTTATTATATTTATCACTGATTAACTTGAGTGGGCTTTTCTGCAGGCAGCTAACATGTAGAGTCTTCAAGGAGAAGTACCTTGAGCTTTCTTCTCACAGCTCAATAAGCAGCCATTTCTATGTCACACTCCAACTTTGCTGCACCAGACCAAGACCCTTCATTAATCCTTGGAAAAGGGAGTAGCTTTGCACAACTAAAGGTGGAACAACGTCTCACAAATACTTTTTCGGGAATAATTTCCCCCTGTTCCATTTGCCCAGCCTCATGCACTGTGTCCAAGTTTCAGCTCAGAACTGTGCACACCCATCCATTTCCAGCTGAAACAAGCTGTTTTTCTAAGGACTGTAGCTCAGCACAGCTGAACAATGGAAACACAACATCCGAACTTGTATGTGGACAAAGCCAGCAGCAATAAAGCTCTGAGCTGTGGGGCCTTGCCTTCACCCAGATTTCCTAACAGCAGAGCTGAAGTGTGTCCATGCAGGAGCAGCTCTCTCCCATCTGAGCACATGATCATTTCTTGCAGTGCAGCCAGCCCTCGGATCAAAGCAGCTCCTCTACAGCCCATGCCAAGCAAGCCGCTGAACTTAGCAACCATGCAGATCCAGAGGAAAAAGAGGACAGGCGTTTATAGCTCATCATGTCAGTCATGGGCAAAACCACCCTCCTACCCCTCAATCAGAATCATCTATATCCATCCAAAATAAATTTCCCAAAAGGAAGCCTCTGCATGGTGCGTTTTTCCTGACAGCATGTTGCATTTCTAAGGTTAAGAAGAGAGAAAATCACTGACTTTTCCAGTCTTCAACAATAAATGCTCTATATTTTTACACTGAATGTGCCAGAAAGCATTTCTCAGCCAGCACAGACTTTCAGCAACCAGCCTAGTCAGCCTGGCTGCATTCCTCCTGCATCCGCAAGTGACTACAGCGGTAGTACAGCAGCTACAATTCCCATAAGGAGCTTACTCCTGGTTCCTAACTGTTGTCAGATGATTTATTTCTGTCTGTTTCCCAATTCTCATCCTAAAGTCAAACTCACAGTCAAAACAGAGGACAGCTCACATGCTCATTTACACCACGAGACTTCCAAACAGAAGACAGACCTCCATTCCATGAAATTTGACATGCAGACAAGCTATCAAGTCAACAGTATTTCACTTCAACAGTATCAGAAGAATCCACATTTGTCCATGTACTTTCCTCCCTACACACAGATATTGAGATAAACAGATTGGTCAGATCACAGGACAAGCGACACAACGGGAGCAGAAGTAAAGGATCTGGTATCTTGTATGATGAAGTTATTCTGATTCCTAATGCCCTCTCTTATGGCTCAAACACTGCATCTTCCCATCTCTAAGAAACTCCTTGCCCTCCCCACACCTTCCAAGGTAATAGCTCTGTTTTCTCCTGGGATGAGGCCCTCCCGACAGCGTTTGTAGAAACCCAACACCAGCACCCACTGGCACCCACCTGTGCAGGACCAATTTACTACTCAAACTGGATCTGGGGTGCACATAAACCTGACGCTTCAGAGAATTCCCCTTCCCAACCACAAAGCCATTCAGTTACCAGCAAAACTAAAAAAAAACCAACTTCCCTGCTTCATGGACAAGTAAATTTTACTTCTGTAGTAGCACTTTGAACATTTTCTCATGCCGAAAAGCCACCTGGAGGGCTTTCTTTACAACAGCTGGGGTTGTCACCCAACACTGTGGTGTCTCAAAGCTTTAACAAGCCCTGTACAACATCAGGTTAACATCAAGCAAGAACCAAAGACACACAGAGCACAGTGGGTCGATGAAGCGCAGGAAATGAACTGTGGCAAAAAATACTGTCACACAACACACTCCCAAAGCCCTGTCTGTCCCACTCCATGGCAGCAGACTGTCTCCTTGCCTGTGCTCAGGAAAATGAAGATCTACTTGGGAGGAAAAGACATGTCAGTGGCAGACATCCATCTCTCCCAGCACTGCAAGGAAGAAAAGCTGTTCTCCTCCCACTCCAGTCTGCCTGCTTTGCCCGCTACGATAACCCACACTCCCCTCAGAACTGTGTTTCTCTTCCACAAGACAACACTGGGGATTCAAAAAGGCCTTCCAAAAAAAAAATACTGAAAGCACACCTAGGCAGCATTTCTTCCTCCTTGTTCCTGTGAAAAGGAAACCCTCTCAGATTCTCAGTTCTGATCACTGTGCCATGTACATTTCAGGCAGCAGGTCCACAGTCACCCGTAGAACACACAAATTCTATTCAATCATTCACTGTGGCCACTGAGCATAAAACACAGTGAGCAAGTGGCCTGAACTGCACAGCAATGGCTGGGTTTCAAACAGAAATAGTTTTAAGCTGCCCACATGTTTTCTTACACAAATTTGGCAGGCAATCCTTCCCTTCTGTAAGTGGCTTTGCTCAGTTGCTCTTCACAACAGCAAGCAAGTGCTCTGCTCTGAAGGATGAGGCAGCAGAGGGGAAGGAGGACATGTGGAGGAGGGACAGGATGAACACACAAACAGCTACTCTGTTCCAGTCCAGCTCAGAATTCCCTTTGGCATAAATGGAAACACTGACATGTGCACGGGCTTTTCCACAGCAATACAGCATCTACTGGTGAGCAGATAAGTAAAAAAAAAAAAAAGGCAGGAATGCAAGAACAACATTCTTCATCAAGCAATGCCACGTGTAGCTTGGCTTAGTCAGAGCTTTCCCATCCCATCACCAAAGCAAATAAGAGCACCAGTTCACTGAAAGGACACCCTAGGAGAGGACTCAACCCCTCTCTTCATGGTCTTAACACAAAACACAATTCCGAGGTCTGAAAAAGCCAAAGAAATGTGGTTTCTTTGCCCCACAACTCATCTTTCTCGACACCAGGCAGTAGCTCCTTGTCCCAAGCCATGCTACACTAAGTGACTGATGGACAGGAGATGTGGACTTTAATGCACATTAGAAACAAGAAACACAATACAACATGGCAGAAATTATTCTTACTGGAAGGACAGAGTTTTCAAGTACTTGTCTAATAATAAAAAAGACGTTGCAGACATGTGCCTTTTGATTCCAGCTTCCTCGAAGTTTAAGTGAAACTGTGAAACCTTTCAGTGTATGAAGGGTTTAGCTACCATTTCCCTCACCTTTACTTCCCAAGCCAGGAAACAGCAAAGACACCAGCAAAGCTGCTACTGCCTAAAATTCACCATCACAGCAGATCCTGGAGACTCAAGAATGGCTCCTTAAATGAGTATCAGGGAAACGGGTTCATCCCAAACCCTAAGTAAGATTCGGTTTATGGCAAACTATAGAAATCCCTTTTTTCTTCCTCTGCAGATGACGTTTATCAGAACTTGCTTTTATCCTGCCTCCAGAAGTTCTGCAGACCACATCCAATTTAACCTATCAGGATAAGGGAGGGGATAGTAGAAACCAGAGGTCCTTAGAGGACATCTACATTTCTTCATGTAATTATCTTGCTGAAATAATTACTGATATTAAAAATTGCTGATATACCTCATCATGCAGCATAACCAAGTACACATATTAAGGAGAGACATTAATAACGTTAACCAAAAATAGTTTGGTTAGATAGAAGATACGACTAGTTAGGTCAAGAGCTTTGAAATTACTTTGAGTTATTCCAGTTTAATTCATTTGTATTTATTCCTGTCCTATAAAGTTAAACGAAGACATCGCTGTGCCACTGTCCCAAACCACCAAACACGCTTACACGCACAAAAAACTGAGCTCAACAAAGGAGTGAAATGAACCAGCTGAATCGTAATGCAGATTTCCTCTCCTTTTTTGGCATTTACAGCGCAAGTATTTTTTTCAATGAAGGAACCAGTATGGCCTAGTTCACCAATCTTCTCTTACGATGAGAAGTGAAAGGATAAAGTTACAGCAGGAGACAGTTGGATTCAGCATCTGATTAGAATTCCTATTGTTACTGCCTGGGGAACTGAGCACAGAAGGAATTATTTCTAATAATTTCAACTCATTTGGTTAAAATTCTGACAAGCTTGACAGTCCCTGAATTCTTCCTTCAATACAAACTACTGTTACGCATATCTAATAAATGAGTTACGATTTTTTTTGCTCTTTTTGGCACACTCAACTGAAAGCTGCAGCATATTGAAAGGATTTGAACAGCTTTTAACATATGGTAAATGAACAGACTTGAGAAGGTAGTTAAAGCCAGACACAAGTATGACTAAATCCAAACATATCTATTTTTCCCATCTTATCAAAAAGAGGTTCTATTTTAAAAAAGTAAATCAATGTTTAAGAGCAAAGACAGCAAGTTTGTGGGGGTCTTTGCTTTTCAGTGTTTGCTTCCCATGTTAGATATAAACATCACGTGCCAATTTCCTTCCAGTCAACTCCACAATTTTCATTTCTACTCTGTCCTTAATGCCTCCGATCACATCTGTTCCATGAAGATATTTAATCTTATTTATTGCATATTTACATGGCCATTAAGTGACAGAGAACCTCTATTTATACCAGCCAGTTCCCCGGATTTCCTTCTTGCAGGATTCTGATGCCAAGGCAGTGCAACAGGTTGTTTGGAGTGTGGGCTTCAGCTTTGGAGCACGTGACTTCCTATCAGTCAACACAGCCAGCAAATTCCAGCAAGGCAAAGATCTGAAGAGATTTCAGGCACATGCAGAAAAAAAGTAACAAGTACCTTGGCCGAGGAAACAATCTCTTCACACATTTCTGTGGACATTTAAAGACAGGATATATGAAGGGGTGGGAAAAGAAAGAAACAATCTAAATAAATCCATCTGTCTGAAACATCCCTCTCAATTCTCTCACTGTTTCTCAATTTAAGGACTCAATTCGAGCCAAGAGCTTAGAAGATGAAGAGCCTGGGTCCCAAGAGACCTTTGCTGATCAACTGATCTCACCTTCTGGTCACGTCCTTGGCTAAGACTTCCCAGTTGGTAAGACCTTACTGGCAGACACAACCACTGAATGAGACTGACCCTTTAAACACAGTTACCCAGTATGAAGTCAGTTACTTAGAGGTTTCTCAAACAATAATTGCATTCTCACATTACTGTTACTGAAAAAGATAAAGCAATAAAGCATAAATAACAAGAACGGTTTCAAATTATACCATTGAGTCTGTAACCTCTTCCTGAAAGTCAAGAAGAAACAGCTTAAGACTCAGAGAAATTCCATCTATGAGATTTTCCATCCCATTTGTCACACAAAGGAACCTAGAACCAGCTCCCTGCTCTGCACAACAGTAGGAAAAGTAACAGAAATCCAAGCTAGTATTTGCTTTCCTAGGGAGATTCAACACATGCTTGTTCCAAGCCCTCTGCCTCCTGTCACAGGAAGAACAGGTAGAGGAAGCGTAGGAACCAGAGAGCAGTTCCACGGGAATCACCTTCCCATGGTTTGTTTGAAAGCACTGGACAATGAAGGAGCCCTTGGGAACCACCCAAACTTTACTGCCAGGAAATTTTCTCCTGGTCCCTGTGGGTGTCTCAGTGCTGTGTTGTCTATGGGAGGATTGCTGCTTCTCCTCCTCATACTACAACCTTGGACAAAGGAACACCAGCTTCCAATGTTCATCTCCTGGGGCTGGGACTAGACGTGGCCCAGACTCAGTAATGGTGCCCCAACGAAAGGGACACCCCAGCAAGGCTCCAATTTACTTGAAAATAATGCATAGAGAGGCTGTCCTGACAACCTATCAACAACTGCAACCACTCAGCTGCATTTCGAGCTGGACTTCAGTGGGGAGTGAGACCTCCATGGAAATCCCTGAATCCTTTCCAGCTCAGGATATTCTATGATTCAAATCACCAGGAAATACTGGAGCATACAGTAGCCAACACCAACTTCATATGGGCAAACTCTTTTTAAAGGCAAGAACACAAGTAAAAAGTAAAGACAAGATTACTAACAGAAACTTTGAAAAAGAAAACAAGGAAAGGATTAGCCTGTTTAAGAGCTGGAACGTGGGAAAGCTACTAATGCTCTAACACTGCAATATAATGCTGATTTTAATCTTCAGACCAAGAGACTACAATGTTTATAAATATTAAAAGACTTGGCCTGTTAAAGAAAGGAAGAATTGCATTGCAGAGGCCTCCCTGACCTCTGAACGTGAGCTGTAGACAGGACTCTGCTACTCAGTGTTTGCTCTCCCTTCCATCAGTGTTTCATGGAGCACCTGTGTGCTCAGGCAGGGCAGTCTCTGCTCTGTGTAAATCTTGTGGTCACCACCTAAACTATGCTCTGCTGTCCTCACTGTAGTTCAGCTAGACAATCGAAGGTGTAACACCTGATCCTTTCAGATTACCTCACCTCTCACCCACACCACTGGCAGCTACATACAGGGCAGGATCTTGGGCATTATTAAATTATCCCCATGACTCCAGTATGAAATCAAATTAAAAAAAAAAACCTCCTGCAGTTAGGAAATACTCCCAATATCACAGAAACAAATAAAGTTTTTCTCACAGTGATTTCTGAGTTTCAGTTCAAAGTAGATAGAAGATATTTACCTTAAGCTAGAAAGCTGAAGGACAAAAAAGCACTTAAGAGGGACATAAAGAAGCAAGTGCCACATGTGGCCTATGCTAGACCCTGGTCTGTCTCCCTAAAACCAAGCACAAATGAGCCTTCAAAGAACCTGAAGGTCAGAGCACGTGGCTGCTGCTCTTGAAAGGTCTCAAATCAACACCGGGAACATAAATTTACCCCTCCACTGTCATAAGCTTCCTAAGTGGATTTCTGAGCTATGAGCCTGAGTTCAGCGCACAACACAGACCGCATCCTCATCTGTCAGGACTGAACTTACCTCCTATTCTCCCACCCAACAAAGCGCTTATCTCGATTAACCCAAGCATCAAAACCACAACTACACATCAGCAACCATATATGGTCAAGATACAGGAGCAAAAGAACCAAGTGAACAGAGGCTAACTGCAGGCTAACCCCACAGTGCTGACATTTCATTCACCTGTATTCCCACACAAAGCTTTCAACGCCAGATTCAAGCGACAGAGCCAGGACAACGCTCGTCTTCAGCTGAAAGCAGCGAAGCCAGCTCCACTTCTGCACCACGTGTACCTTCTTCGAAGGTGGCCTGAGCACAGGGCAGCCAGGACGCTGTGTGAAATCCTCTGGGCTGACAGCCACGTCTGCCTCCAGCTGCATTAAATTTGCTGAAGACTTATTTTTGTTTCATCATTCAGAAGTGATTTTGGCCGCAGAAGCAGCCCTTGCAGTAAAGACCTCTAACACCATCTGAACCTCTGTCTCTTTGGTAACTGAGTGTAACTAGCACACTACAGAAAACATCCTTTCTTCTGATTTTCAATTATAACCAGCTTAGAGGGAAAACATTCTTGAAGATTTTATGAAGAGGCAATGTCCAACGATCACTCCAAATTTAACTAAATACTAAGCAGTACCAATTATTTTCAGAACAACAGAGATGACAGATCTGCTGCCCAAGCAAGAGCAGTTCTCTCCATCTCCACACTGCTGTCTTTCAATGAGCACCATGAACTACTCCATGGGAGAAAAAAAAGCCCTGAAATGGGAAAATAAGACAATTGCTGTAAACAGACTGTTCAAAGTACAACAGAAACAAGTTTGGAGGGAACTATAAATTGTACTTCTGGACAGGTCCTGGAATGCAAGACAATTACATGGCTTCTAGTGATGTGCTAAGAAATCATGAATAGATTGCACTGCTACCAGAGTACCTGAGAGATTAATGAACTGACTCAGCCATACTTCACACACATCTGAAGCCAGACAAGCCATGCTTGATTCCTGAGGATGTTTTCTACCTGGATCCAGGTGATGTTGAGAACAGAAAGTGAACGTGTGACAAAATTACCAAAAGAAAAGCCACCACATCCCACTGAGAAGCAAGATGTAATTGCATAGTTCACACAACAAGTTCAAATTCTGTTATACTGACAAATTAACTTCCCAACTGCCCTTCCAGACTGGACCACTGATAAGCACCATGTACCTTATTAATCTGACATACTATGAAGCTGCATATGGCAACTGTGGTTAAAATAAAAAACAAAAAAAAAGAAAAGGCTTTCCGTATGTAATGAGGCAAGTGAAGTACTGAAATATTTATTTGATGGCACAAAGCCCAGTTAATGATTGCTCTTCCTACCTCCCCACACAAACCCAGCCACACACACAGATATTGGTGAAAATGTCTTTCTCGTACGCCTGTGCCAGTTTATTCAGCACAAAGTGAACAGCTGAGTTAATATTCTTGATGTAATTATGTTAAACAGTTCCAAAGTCCACACAGAAGTTAACAGCAAGTATTCCTATTAATCAAAAATTTTAGGGTAACATAAGTATGGCTACTAAGGGAAAAAGCCTACAGGACAAGCATCGGTGGAAGCACTATTTTGTCAGAATTCTGACAGGAGCTAATAAGGTTGCAGCTTTTTGTTACAATAAAGAATGCATGCAAATATTTTGACTAGTCATCTGGAAATTATAACATGTTTTTGCTTGCAAAACCTGAAAAACCACAGGAACAAGACAATGGTATTTCACAAAATAGTTTGGAAGCTCATCTTGCTCCAGATGAGCCATGGGCAGGGACACCCTCCACCAGCCCAGGTTGCTCCAGGCTCCGTTCAATCTGGCCTTGGACACTCCCAGGGATGGGGCAGTGACAGCTTCTCTGGGCAACCTGTGCCAGGAAACATTTCCTTGAACTATTAAGGTGAATATAACCTGTAATAGAGACCTGTTTCACTCTATGGCTTCTTGGCTGAACTCTCCATTTGGCTGAAAGGTTACTTCCAGCTTACCCTCACAGGAAGGGATAATGTCATTTATTTCATAATAAATTACTGCTGCAGAGGGAGATGTACTTCTGTAGAGGAAGCAAGAACAGGCTACATTTAGACAACTGGAAATGAGTAAGGTCTCATTTCCAGGACCCCACCTTGCGTCCTGCCCCCAGCTCTGGGGTCCCCAGCACAAGAAGGACGTGGAGCTGCTGGAGAGAGTCCGGAGGAGGCCACCAAGGTGATCAGAGCGATGGAGCCCCTCTGCTATGAGGAAAGGCTGAGAGAATTGGGATTTTCAGCTTAGAAGAAAAAAGGCTTCAGGGTGACACAATAGTGGCCTTCCAGCACCTGAAGGGAACTTGCAGAAAAGAGGAGGAGACACTACTTACAGGAGTGTGTAGTGACAGGACAAGGGGGAACGGGTTCAAAGTGACTGAGAGTAGATTTAGGCATCAGGAAGAAATCCTTCCCTGTGAGGGTGGGGAGGCCCTGGCACAGGCTGCCCAGAGAAGCTGTGGCTGCCCCTGGATCCCTGGAAGTGTCCAAGGCCAGCTTGGATGGGGCTTGGGGCAGCCTGGGATAGTGGAAGGTGTCCCTGCCCACAGCACAGGGCTGGAATAAGATGATCTTCAGGGTCCCTTCCAACCCAAGCCATTCTGTGATTCCATGAATCTATGAAACGGAAATACTGGCAACAAAGATTAAAAGAGAGAGAGAGAGAGANGGCACGGGAACAGGAAATGGACCGTTGCACCCCGTGCGCGCCCGGCGCCTACCACCGCGAGCGGAGGGGGGCTGCGCGCCGCTCCCCAACGCCCGTCCTGCGCCCCTCCGCCGGCACCGCAGGGCTGCAGACATGGAAGAATTACACGAGAAAAGCCCGAGCAGAACCAGCTCGTTTTTACGTGTCCCGCGGATCATTTCACCTCCTTCCCGGCCGTGAACTCGCAGAAACCCCAGCCCTTAGATTAGGCGGATCCGTGCCATGCCACATTTGTTTCTGTGCTGTGACCTGTCCTCCCATTACACCAAACCCTCCTGAAGCTCTTTCAAGTGCTGCTCCACCAGCCGCCGTGCTTCCAAGCGCCCGCATCCCTCCCTCCTCCACCCAGCTCCCGGGTGGCAGGAATTCCACAAACAGGCTATGACACCAGCAGGAAAAGGTACGGACCGCATGGAGCAAGGTGTCTACAAGGGAGCTTTGAGAAACATCCTCTACACACCAAGATGAGTACCCACTTCTTACCTACACACTTCTCTGCTTAACCCAAAACATCAAATGGACCAAAAGATGATCTTACATATTCCATAACCCTAGGTGACAGTGATACCAATTCTGTATGCAGCAGGTCAAAATCACTAAGCAATCACATCTGCAGCTCTCAAAATAACTCATTTTCCAGTTCAAAACATGCAGCATAATAAAGCTGGTCAACCCCCCACAAAAATCTCCTCTCTCATGATGTCATTTTAGCAGAGCACAAACGGCCAAAGGAATTAAAATCACGTTTTTACTTGAAGAAACACTCATAGTAATCACTTAGCTTAACTATCTTTCCAAAAAATATTGTTACAAACACTCACTTAACAGCAATAATATTCTTATCTGGATTTAAAAAGCTGGCCAGACTGCCTAGTAACACCACAAAGAGAAATTCCAGTTGATCATTATAAATTTTAGGCATAGCTGCATTCTTCCATTTAAAAATGTTATTTAACCACCAAAAATGGGAATTACATCCTACTCACCTATTACAAAGCCCCTCATTTTACACAAACTCAACACCTGCCCAGGATGTCCATTTTTCCACTTTTTTTTTACTTTAGGGAACACCCCAGATTTTACAGTTTTACAAGAATTAATTCAAGGAAGAACCACAGAACAATATTCCACCGTTCCTCTGGAGTCATGCTTTTAGTGTGGCATTTCTAACATCCCCATTAGCCCCTTGCAACTGTTCCCGTGTACATGAAATCCAGCAATAATGCACAAACAGTAGCCCAAGTACAAAGCTGTCCCTGACAGCTTGAAGGACTTTGTGTGTATATATATATCTAAAAGAAAAAAAAACAGCCACCACCTCCCACATAACACTCATGTCTCAAAAGACAAGTTATTCAGTCTTCTGAGCCTCATAAAGAATTAACAGATACCTTATATCACACCAAAAAAAAAAAAGAAAAAAAACTTAAAACACACAACTTAGCACTGAGCTAGAGCTACTTCACACATGACACCTCTGAAAACATGTTCAAATGCAAAGACAGCATTACACAGGAACAAAAGCAGCTGTCTCCACACAGGGCAAACTGAACATCCCAGATCCACAAAGCAAGCACCAGGTTTTCAGAAGAAGGAACACAATCACCTTCAGAGNGATTTAGGCATCAGGAAGAAATCCTTCCCTGTGAGGGTGGGGAGGCCCTGGCACAGGCTGCCCAGAGAAGCTGTGGCTGCCCCTGGATCCCTGGAAGTGTCCAAGGCCAGCTTGGATGGGGCTTGGGGCAGCCTGGGATAGTGGAAGGTGTCCCTGCCCACAGCACAGGGCTGGAATAAGATGATCTTCAGGGTCCCTTCCAACCCAAGCCATTCTGTGATTCCATGAATCTATGAAACGGAAATACTGGCAACAAAGATTAAAAGAGAGAGAGAGAGAGAGAGAGTTATGGCAGGCAGTGGCTGAAATCCCCGGTAATGTGACCGCAATGTCACCCCCAGGGGTGCGTGTCCCGCACCTCTCCTGGCGGGGGGGAGCGCCGGTGCCCGGCCCCGTTCGCCCGGGCCCTACCGAGCGCCGCAGCCTCAACGGCCGGGGCCGGGGGGCCGGCCCCGAGGCCCCCCGCGATCCCCCGGCCCCCTTTGTTCGTGCCCCGGCCGTACCTCCAGGATGTCCTCCAGCACGTACGCCTCCATCGCGGCCGCCCGCGCCCCGCCTCACCGCGCTGCCGCCATGCCCCGCCGCCCCCTCCCTCACGG
>VXAX01005169.1:172578-186229 GCA_013399835.1 Leptocoma aspasia
CTGGTCAACCCCCCACAAAAATCTCCTCTCTCATGATGTCATTTTAGCAGAGCACAAACGGCCAAAGGAATTAAAATCACGTTTTTACTTGAAGAAACACTCATAGTAATCACTTAGCTTAACTATCTTTCCAAAAAATATTGTTACAAACACTCACTTAACAGCAATAATATTCTTACCTGGATTTAAAAAGCTGGCCAGACTGCCTAGTAACACCACAAAGAGAAATTCCAGTTGATCATTATAAATTTTAGGCATAGCTGCATTCTTCCATTTAAAAATGTTATTTAACCACCAAAAATGGGAATTACATCCTACTCACCTATTACAAAGCCCCTCATTTTACACAAACTCAACACCTGCCCAGGATGTCCATTTTTCCACTTTTTTTTTACTTTAGGGAACACCCCAGATTTTACAGTTTTACAAGAATTAATTCAAGGAAGAACCACAGAACAATATTCCACCGTTCCTCTGGAGTCATGCTTTTAGTGTGGCATTTCTAACATCCCCATTAGCCCCTTGCAACTGTTCCCGTGTACATGAAATCCAGCAATAATGCACAAACAGTAGCCCAAGTACAAAGCTGTCCCTGACAGCTTGAAGGACTTTGTGTGTATATATATATCTAAAAGAAAAAAAAACAGCCACCACCTCCCACATAACACTCATGTCTCAAAAGACAAGTTATTCAGTCTTCTGAGCCTCATAAAGAATTAACAGATACCTTATATCACACCAAAAAAAAAAAAGAAAAAAAACTTAAAACACACAACTTAGCACTGAGCTAGAGCTACTTCACACATGACACCTCTGAAAACATGTTCAAATGCAAAGACAGCATTACACAGGAACAAAAGCAGCTGTCTCCACACAGGGCAAACTGAACATCCCAGATCCACAAAGCAAGCACCAGGTTTTCAGAAGAAGGAACACAATCACCTTCAGAGCTGAACCATTTCCCGTTCTGCTTGGGAAACTACAGAGCCCTGTGTGCTACAGCATCACTTCAGCTACAAAACCCTAACCCAAAGATTAATTCAGAGCTTCCCTTACACCAGGAGAGACATCAGGACTCGGGTTCTACGTGTGAGCCATGTGAAAAGCCTTCCTGGCACTGAAAGCAAGCCACCCTCAACATTTGTTTGAGCAAAACAAATGTTTGAGCAAACAAAACATACCAAATTTCACACTCAAAACCTCAATACCCAATCCTAACTCCTCTCCTCCGGCCCACCTTAATCTGCAGCTCTCTGGTGCTGTCTTAGAAAGAAGCACTTGTTTGCAAAATGAGATCTCATACTTTTGTATTTCAAAAATATTTACAGTATGGAATACCAAATTCTACAAAGCCCATCCCCAACTCTTTATGTTTTTCTGAGGATCTCATAGTGTTGTAAAGTAAAGGCTTTACCACATGCTTCCGTTCTGTTCCTGAAAAAATAAAGAAAGGGGGAAAAAAAAGAACTTTCTAGGGAAAAAAAATATTTAGACCCTTGTGATTGATTTCTTTTGTATTTCTACTGTGTTATTTTGGGTTTTACACACAGGTCAGGAAATACATCTTCAATCGTGCAAAGGAAAACACAAACGCATTTCTTCCTCACACAAATCTGGACTTTCAAGTCCAGCTCTAGGAATTACTTGAAGCTGTTGATTAGAAAAGATAAAACGTATTATCTCTTTGAAACATCTCAGCTCCTACCTGAAAGCTAACGATCTTTATTTAGCTTTATGCTAAAGGGAATGATCCACTCAGTGCCCTCATTTATTACCATCCACTGCTAAAAATCAGCCTGTTCTCCTGATCAAGAGGTACCCTAAAACCACACAGCTGTCTGAGCTGTGTCCATCCATCACGTCCCTAACACTCTGTGAGCCTAAACCACACAAAACCCTTCTGCTCCCTACACAGAAGGTGGGAGAGAGAACATCTGAAGTGCAGCTTGGGAAGACAGACTTAAAGAAGGGGAACAAAGTCCAGTTTCAAGCACATGAAGCGTGTTAAGCCAAGGGGAATCCTAGGAGTGTTCTGAGAAAAGCCAAACTGGGGATGGCTACAAATCAAAGCTGGTTTGCTCTGCACTGTGCTCCCTGCACAGCACTGGTAACTATGTGGAAGTGACCAAGGGGAGAATAAAAAGCTCCACAAGAACACAATTGTTCATGCAGAGCAGAGCATGAACACGCTCAAGAGCTCACAGACAGTTTTTAGGAAGATCTTTCATTCCAACCTTCCAGTACGACGCAAGCCACCACAAATTTTGAACTGGCATCACGTCACCCTGAGGCACAAGCATTTCAACCATTGATCCGAGACAGATTCTGGCACCCAGAAATGTGAGCATTGAACAATTGATCAGACAATTCCCACTCTTATATCACAAAAGCACATTGTTATCTATTTACAGCTGATCGAGCAGTACTGGTCACCAACTGTTCCAAAGCATACAAACACACTTTTTTTTGTCTGTTTTCAGAACACAGTGTCAAGGTTGGGCTGTTTAAACCCTGTCCCATGGAGCTACTAACACCTTATACAGCAAAATCATGAGGTGCATTAATTACCAAAAAAACCAAATCATTCTGAGAACAAAAAAAGGAGAGTTGAAGACAGGCACTCAATACAGAACCAATTATCAGTTATACCCTTTAGCAGGCATTCCCAAGTACTTCCCTTTCCAGAAGTAGGTACACAGTCAGAGAGAATGCTGAAGTTCTTGAGACAGTTAAGACCAAAAACCAGAGTGGGTTTCCAGCCCAAATTTTGTGACATTCTGATTATCTGCCAGAGTGCCATGATACAAAACCCACACCACTGTCGCATGGAATACCTTGAAAACTGAGGTACCTATCCCAATGAAAAATCCAAACAAGATACATGTACACACACAAGATGAGCATTTCACATTAATTAGAAATACCCTTGAAATCAGAAAACTCAGTAAATTCACCAAGGGAAAAATTCTATCATTAAAACTTTCAAATGACCAAGTTTGCTCTTCTAACATGAAACAAAAAGCCATGACAAGATACAGGAGCAGTTGTTGATACACAAGAAAAATACTCAGTGCAAGGAATATCCACAGAGATTTTTCAAAGGCTGCTTCCAACTTGTGTTGGGCCCAACTCTTCCATTTTTAGAGTGATGATACTCCCACCTATGTTAATTTTGCTGGATTGAACCCAGTTCTTCATATCTGCTCTTCGAGTAAAAACAGTTTTTCAAACCCCTTTACAACTAAACCAAAACTGAGTGTTTCCCCAAACAGACACCCCTAAGTGTACCCAGTGCTCCAGATAGATGCACTAGGATTTATCAACCTTCATTAGGAACTACAGCCTATAACTTGCAGCTCTCCATCATATCAGTATAACCACCAAGACACTAAAAACCTTCTTCTCTGCTACTTCTTGTACCCTCTTTTCTAAATACAAAAATCTTGTTATACCCCAAAAGCATCATCTCTGCTTTGTGGCAGTTTGCATCAGTCACCACTTGGTACAACTTTTAAGGTCCCTTAGTTCTATTTTAACACTAAACAAAATTAGTTTTAAGCCTACTGGTTCAGGTTCTCCCTCCAGAGAGATTCATCCAACTCCTACTTCTAGATCCTTGGTGGTTACATAAAAACAAGTCAGTCCAAACCCAAACCTCAGGCACCGCCTGAAGTCATGACTCCCAATCTGTTTTTTCTATTTTCACATTGTATATTGGTTTCTTTTACTTCACTTCTTGCAGCAATCACAGCTCTGCAGTTGTCAGCCTGACTAAATTTCTAACATCACTCAGGCAGGTGCTTTACTGAATTTCAAATAAAATAAACCTACTTTCTTCCTTTCATTTTCATTATTGGGGTGGGGATGTACAGGGATGATGGGCTTTAACCTGATAAATACTGAAGACATATTTTTATTCTGATTTCTTTATTCCCTCAGCCTTATAATTTAATGTCTCTGAGCATTTCAGACTTTCCTGCCAAAAGCTGCAGTGGAGCTTTCACATGAGTTTTACAGTCACAAGACAATCCTTTCTGCCCATTGTCATTATCACACCCCCCTTGATTCAGCTCCACTATCTCCCACAGACAAGGAAACTTTGATAACAAAGCCACGTATTTTTCTTCTCTAACAACCATGTAACAACTTTTTTTGACCATCCAAGACAGTTTCCCACTCAAAAACTAGTTTTTCTGCCAAGACAGATCGTTCATTTCTCTCCAGCCTATTCTTCCCTTGGCCTAGGGCAGCAGCAAGGCATTCCAGACCCTTCTGACACATTCAGTGCTTTCTGTTCAGTTAGTGTTACTCCTTTCGGTAAAGAGACAAAGCTGGAAAGGATGGAAGCGTATTCCTTATGGCATCCTTGAGATCTAGGTTTTCCACAGCTCCAGGGAAACTGGAATCTGGAGAAGGTGCCTGACTTAACTACCTTTGAAAGCACCACAATTAATACATTCTGAGGTTTTTTATGCCCATTTAAAAGCCTGTATAACACTAAAAATTTATCAAGACTGAGTGTTGAGAGACTAGGACAGTTATGACCTGTCTGATGGAGTAACTTCCCCAATTCCCTTCATAAAACCCTCCTCCAATCCGTTCTCTCTAAACAGAAGCCCCACACTGTGGAAGCTGACTTGGCAGCTTGCAAGAACTGTCCGGATGTGGTGGGATCAGGGAATATAAGGACTCCATGCCCAGAGAATCGTTCTCAAAGAGGTGGAGACCTCCTCCCAGTAATAGCTGGGGAATTAGGAATTTCAGCATTCCAGCTGCATTGCCATTTCATAGATGATATTTCATTCAAAGGTCAACAGAAAGGTGATTAATTCCACAACTGAATTAAGAGTTAGCACCATCACACCAGAAAGTTAAGAGAAATATAACGATTCACCAACAGATCATACAAGCTCAGCCAAAAAGCACTCAGTTTATAGCACTTTTCCCAGGAACCTGAAGACAGGGAATGTCAAAAGCAAGCTGTCTGGAGGGAGACTGCAACACAGAATCGTGAGCTAATAATCTTCATTTTATCAGCAGCCTCTTATTGTTACACCATCCATCTTGAGACAGAAGCTAGAGGCACAATATAAAAACATTGCTTAATTAAGTCTTTATTTATCTCCGCCTAGATGCATCTGACACCTGAGCAGTTTTACAGCCCAGCAAGCAAGGAGGACGCTGGCACAGAGAGACAAACCCTGCTCATCAGCCAGGAACCTTCTGCCCTGGTCAGTGCTTACATCAGCTCTGCTCTTTTGGATTTCAACTCCCTAAGGCAAACCTAAGCATGGAAGAAGGAGGAAAGAAAGTATCTTTAGTTGTCCACAGCACTGCCCTGAAGATGAACTGAACTACATCATCACTAAAAAAAAAAACAACCATGTGAAGATAGCTCCTATGATTTTGCTGTGGAGGAACTGCCCAATGCAAATCCTAATGTTCCTGACAAAAGGTGAAAAAGGGACACAAAATTATACGAGCATTTTGAAAGGGTTTTTTGGCAGAAATGTAAGATTACTGGTAGGCATTTTCATCCAAGGGGAGCTTCCTATAAGAGATCTTCCTTTAAGTTATCCATAGAGTAGACCCAGTAAGTTTTAACTGGCTAATACAATGCTCCAAGCCCTTAGGCCAAGGACTTGGAACACAATAAAGAACCCTGGTTTTGGGAAGAACACAAGTGAAATGAGGGACACATTCAGAAAACACAACTTGGGACATTGAAGATCCCTCTTCAAACGAATGAACTTACATTCCTTTCTCATTCCACGTGTGAAATACTGGTGACAGAAAAGCTGCGTGTAACGAAGCAGTACGTACAGCCCAAGAACATTCATACTGACACCTCTCAAATCCTAAGGCAGGTACTAATCCAAGGTATCTCCACATGAGAACATGAAAATTTGACTGCACGTTCTTAAAAAGCTTTTAAGTGTAGACATGTTCCCTGCCAAGAAGTAGGAAACCATAAACCAGGAAAAGCCACTATTTAGGACAAAGTCTCCTACTCCTTTTTAAGTGGCCTCATCTAGCATTTACTTCTACACATAAATTCTAACTGAGTGAATATTATATCAAGTATTCTCACATCAAATTCTAATCCAGGACCTGCTGGGTTGGGATGTCCCTTCCTTCCTTTTCCTGGCTGTGGACCAGGTGGTTGTTTCAACAACTCTATATTCAGGCTGTTCATAATGAATTTGGACTTGGTTAATACCACATTTTGAAACCTATTCCAAAAGCAGGAACCGTAACAATGTACTTGATGTTTCTTTCTTTTACAAAATTCTCAATAATCAGAGTTACTCAGCTGGCATCTTGAAAGTCACAGACTAAAATGGCTCCTATGAGCCAATGGAAAACCTACTCCATTGATTGACAGCAATATCAAGCCTGGAATTTAACAGAACAAGCTGTTGGATAAGGCTGAGGAAGGAAAAATACATAAACTGAATGAAAAGTGAGATACTAATGTGATCTCTGTTTTCGTTTAATATGGTTGTTCATTTCCTTTTTCATCTGAGGTTACCTAGAAGATCAAGACAGATTGGGGACCAAAAAAGCACAACTCCCAGCATTTACTACCAGTGTAGTTGGACCAGCTGCCAGATGGAAACACTTCCAGCTGAACACTGGAGTTCAATACCTCCTGTTCCCCATCTCTTCTTTTCTGGCCTTCAGAAATAAAATCACATGTTCAGTTTATCTCGGATTACCAGAAGATACAACATTTAACTCACAAACACTTGCCCTGAACTCAAGATGTGCTCACAGTAGGAGCCTGACTTTAGCCCAAGACTAACCCTAAAGTCGTCCAAGAGTCCAAACCAAAAAAACTTAAACCCCCTCACTAAACTCCCCATGGCTAAACCCCTCACTGCCCTAGCAGGCAAGCTGAGGTCCCCTGTCAACCCAACACACCCTCCCACAGAAGAACTTCTTCCCCTCCACCACATTTAAATTACATCATACACACAGAGCCTGACAGAATCATTTTACTATGACCAAGTTTAATAAATTATGTGGAAGTTGACAAAAAGTTTTTTAAAAAACTAAGTATCTTCTGGGCTGGATGGACAATACTTTTGTTATGAAACCAATTGCTTGAGTTATTTCTATTAACAAGTATTCCAATGGTTTCTGGAAAGGCTGTGTATTCTTTAACAGCCAATTCTGGATTACAATGAAAGGTACCATCTGCCTTTCTTAAAAACACTTTGGCAATTTCTCTTAATGTAATTTTTTTTAAAAAATAAAGTTCACTGAGAGGTCTACTGGTAACCTTACCTCAAGTCTAATTCCCCCAAGCAAGTGC
This sequence comes from Leptocoma aspasia, assembly GCA_013399835.1. Taxonomy (NCBI): domain Eukaryota; kingdom Metazoa; phylum Chordata; class Aves; order Passeriformes; family Nectariniidae; genus Leptocoma; species Leptocoma aspasia. Next base: position 179,897 of record VXAX01005169.1, read on the forward strand.
TTATTCAGTGTCACTACTACATACCCTTCTTCAAAACCAGTAAGTTATTATTATTATTATTATTATTCTAAGATTTTTCTAGGCCTAACTGAGGTTTTGGCCATACTCTGATGTAACTAAGCAGCACCGGGACACAGCAGCTCCAAAGCACAGGAGCAATCAGCATTCATATCAACTTTCATAACAGACACAGCCCTTGGCAGAGCTGTGCCACCAGTGCTCAGCTCCAGAGGGCACAAAGAGACAGACTCCCTGCTCTGGGCAGAGGAAAGCTGTTGAGCCAACCCACCACACTGTGCTATTCTCTAACCTAAGCATTTTAGCAGAACCCAGCTGTGGTGCAGGTACTAGCACCTTTCTAAAACCCACCTCAACTTGAAGACACTAGTAAATTTTCTCAACTTGAAGACACAAGTGCATTTAGAGAGTGATTTCACACAGAACTATAGACATTCACCCCTCATGCAAACTCCAGAAAAGCCATTTTCTGAAGTTAAGCACAGAAAGTTGGTCCCTATATTTTTCCCTGAGCAGTTCCTTGATCAAGCTGATTCTCCACAAAAATACCAGCATGCTGCTATGCCAACTTTCACTTCTGTTAGTGACAGAGATGGACAGAAGGCATATGTTCATCCATGGAGCAGACTATAACATTCAAAGCACTTTTTTCTTTAAGCCAGCTTGGTTTTTTGTGTTATGATTACCATCACAATTGTGACTTTTTTAGTCAGTCTCCAAAGTGATTCCTTTGCTGCACTGCACTAAGTGACACAAAAGTGATGGGGATAAACCAAAAGGCTCCAGTATTTCAATAAAATCCTAATTAATTCCTCTCTTTCTCCCTATCCTTAATACACTGCTTTTAAGAACTTGAACAAATACTGGAGACAAAAGTCAGTGCTGATTTTATCTGCATAAGCTTTAAGTTTTTAAGCTACATACAAAAAAGAAAAAAAAAATCTGTGATTTATCTGTTCCAGTCACTTCCAAACAGAAGATCCAGAGGAACAGTCAGGAGGACTAGTTTGCCCTTGAAGACAAAAATTCTCACTGATCTCTACCATTCTTACCAATTGAAGTCCTCAGAAATAATGAAAATGTTTTCTATGACAGGGATTTAAATGAATTATCCCACCGAAAGAGGCAGTGCTCATTCTCCTCCCTGCCTGAGCTCCTGCTCTTCGCTGTGTCAGCACAAACTCTTGTGCCTGACAAACTGGATCCAGGAACTGATCAACTGGAAATGTGTTTTTTCTCTTACTGAGGTTTTTTTTTCAACAACATCATTTCCCAAGTGGCTGGGAGGAGCACTGAATGCCTTTTTTTTTTCCTTCCTCGAAGCCCAACTCCCCCAACTTCAGTGGGATTAGTACCCACGCTGATGCAGGGGCTGAACAGCACTGAGCACTTGAAGGAAAAAAGTAAGTCACATCATGACTTCAAAATTTCAACTTCATTAATTTCAACTCCAAATTCAACTTCATTTCAGATTCATTAAAGCATTGTTCCCCATTCTGTGGAGGAGAACAATTCGCACCTGCAGAACAGCATCAAGAGGAAAATTCCACTAGCAAAGCATTTCAGGACAAGACTGATCAAAAGTCAAGAATACCTGAAGTTTGGAAATGGGAAAGCTCCAGGACAGGAAAACACATGAGTCACCTGCCAGACACAGATGTACAAGGGAGCTCCAGCTTGTCCTTCAAGTCTTTAGTTTTTCTTCTTGTGTGTGGGAAGAACTGGGAGGTACAGCTGGGAGGATAAGAGCGACCTTCCTCCTCTTATCTCTGAATCATTCCCTGCCCAAGGGGGGGGGGGTGGAAGGGTTCAGATACTCCCCTTCTGCTGGGATTGTAGTCCCCAAAACTACTCCTGCACAGCTAGACAGCTATACAGACTCAGAAAGAACCATTCCTTGCACATCAATGCAAGGGAAAGCAAACCTGAGACCAAATATGAGGCAGCCCCCTTAGCAGCAGTTTGAACTTGGATTACTGTGTGCAAGACGTCTTCAGTTTTAACCTAAAAAATAAACAGTCTAGACACTTTTTGATTGTTTCAAGTTGAACTTGAGCAGAATGGAAGCCAAAACCCAAAACTGATTAGAATAGCAATATTTCATCATATTTCTTAATGTTACAACGTCTTTCTAGCTTTGTTTTCTAGCTCTGAGCAGCTGCTTATTTGGACACATTATCCACTCTTGATGATTAATACCACATAAGATATGGGGTGGGGCAGGGAAAAACATAAAATCAAGGTTTACTTCAGCTCATTTCCTAGAATATACCATTATGCTCCAGGAATTTGAGGATGCAGGTAAAATACAGAGGAGGAATGACTCCTGTACATCAAACACCAGTAATTTGAATTTGTCAAAAACTGCTTTGGGTAACGCCAACAAAATCATCCTAATGACAACATCCAGCCTAAAAGAAAATACTGAAAGACAAACAAGGATGTATTAAAGACATGCTTGGCTTTGTGGCTGATTTTTAGCCTGGTGTATGACTATTACCTCATGGGAAAATAAGGTGACACAACAGTTAAGTAATGCCTCCATGTGGCTTTAGCTCTTCGCAGTCATGAGCTAAAGATGGCGTATGGGGGACAACCTGGCTGAAAAACATCTGGAATACTGAGATAACCCCTCCCAGTACAAATTAACACAAAGCACTGCTTAGTGGAAACAGAGAGGAAACACTGCCCTTCATTGGTCAACAATGGATTTTTTTTCTCCAGAATTCCTGTGGACACTGCACAATGACTGGATGGAGGTCACTAAAATTCCCACACTAACACCAAGACATACTGATATTCACTGCTAACTTCATGTTAAGGAAGACTTTTCCCCTAAGTACACGTTAGCTAAGTGACCTTACCCAAACCATTTGCCAGCATTAGTCCTTCCTCACCAAAAGTCTTCTTACTCAACAGAGCAAAAGTTATGGACATGGCAAAAGAAGTCCCACACAGGTGCAGAAGCTCTACAGACACAGGACATCTTCAGGATGTCTTTTCAGTTGAGTCACCTACAAAGCCACACCATCAAGAAACCAGAAGCACAGCATTTCAGAAGAAACCCCACAATGTCTACTCAGGAACCCATGGACTCTGCTCCAATGGCCTGAAGACACTAAGAGCAAATTTAGGCAACTTTTATTTAACACCAAGTTAAAAGGGCTTGTCCCCTTAACCTCCAAAACAAAGGCTTCTTACTTATCCTGGATCTGCAGCACTGATTTTTTCAACTCCTAAATCCAATTGCAAATCAGCTATATCCTAAATAAGCGCCAACAGTTTTGGTTTTAAAAACACAGATAGAGGGAAAAAACCAAACACACATAATCCCATTTGCCTTCAACCTTGACAGATGAGGAAATTCTCTCAGCCAAATCTCTTCCAGAGAAACCATTCTCTTTACAGAACTGAATTACTGGCTTAAAATGTGAGGTGTTTGGCTCCAGCCTGCACACGGGAATTCTGTTTATAAGGACATTTCCTGAAGAAATATCTAAGGAAGTAAACAAATTCACATGGTGCCGCCAATATTGAACTCCACCTTCCACTGTGGTCACTATATGCTGGGGGGTTGCTTTTTCAACCCAGGTATTCAGTGATTACTTGAATGAAATAAACCATACAAAAATATATTAATATTTAACAATTTTTAAAAAAAGCATTAGGTCTAACCAATCTGATTTTGCTGGAACCTAGTCCAGGAACAGTAAGGAAGGGATGTTAAACAGTTTTGGCTAATGTTTCCTGGGGTCAACTACAGCAGATTTCACTGCTGTATGGAATGGGATTCCCCTACCAACAGCCCCGGGATAAGCCCTGAGATTTCAGGGATTTTGGAGAACTATCCCACGGTATTTGTCTCTTGTTTCCTCTTCTGAGTGGAAGAAACAAAGTGGTAGAGGCAAAACACAGCTGAAACAGACGGAAAAAAAAAAATAGAAGATACACAATGCAGCAGAATCTGAGACTGAACTGCACCTCGGGATGTCACACGCTCACAAGGACAGGGCCCAATTAGCTGCATGTTCAGTCACGTCTGTGAGGGCCCAAGGACATGAAAGTAATGGCAGTGAAGGGAACGCATCACGCAGTGGTCAAGCCAGACACGGTGGCCCTGCAGAATCCAAAGGCCTTATTCCAGGATTCTGACGAAGACTGTTAGGGTTAAAAAAAGGAAACAGATTTCTAAAATAAATTCAAATTCTCATTTGAACACTTAAGCTCTCCAAGTCTTTTCCAATTTAAATATTACTACCATGTGCCTGTGATGCTCTTGAAACCACACCAGGACGCCCAAGTTTTCAGATTAACTTTGACTTAAAACTGAATCCAAGGAATTCAGAGTAGCTTCTTCTGCATGAAGAAATTTTAGAGGACTGGTGGTGTTTTGTTGTTCTACTTACTTCATCTTAGTAGCTCAGTTCAATTACTGTTTCAATTGCAGCTGGAAAAACAAAAATGAACTTTTACTTACAGGATGCCCAAGTGAACCAAGAATGCTTAAAAAACAGCCAAAAGATCTCAAAAAGCATCCTTTGCATAGGGCAGCGCTTTGAGGTATAGTTAACTGAGGATTATATTCTGGAAGGCTAATTTGCACAGCATGTAAGAATCCAGCAACAGAAAAGGTAATAAATACAAATCCAAGATGGATCTACACTTCTGATCATGACAATAATCATGGACAAGATGTAACTCACAAACTCCTAAGATGGATATAAAGGGCAATTATAAATTTCACTTCCAGCAGCAAACTTCCTCCAAGTTCAAAGACTTGAAATAAGCTTGTAAACAATTTTGATTACACAACTAAACCTTTCACTGTTAAATAAGAGAAGCCCTAACGCACTCTGGACATCAGGTTTCTAAGCAGCAACTTGCTACGAGGACCTCACTTTTTACACTATTTCACTACAAATGGAAGTGTTGAACACAATCTGTACGTACAAGAACATTTGAAGGAACCTGCAAGCTGACCTCCCCTGCTACGTAACTCCTACTGTCATACCTTAAGATACCACTTCCTCTATACCAAGAAAAGTCACCATTTTTTAACAGCTGTTTTTTAGGGAAAAAGCAATTTACCTTTTACAGACAACACTGGACCCCACTACCTAAAGTCTCGGGGTTTTGCAGTAATTTGCTGCAATTTAAAAAATCAGCCTTGGAGGTTGCCATGAACGGTGTCGCAGGAGCTCATTCGGCTGTTGGTACGAAATTTCCATTAAACTTCTCCCAAAGCTCTCGACAGTGCCTGTGTTTCCACACTGAGATCTGATGGAGTTTAGACATAGAGATGAAAACAGCTGATAATAACTCTTGATTCCATCCCATCAGCTCAGCAACAACTAAGCTGAACAATGTCTTTCTACTCCTGGGGTTTCTGTGACTCAGGATGCGCCGGGTTTCCCTTTAGAGCTCCTTGGACTTATTGCTACCGTACTCTTGATTTTTAGAAGCAGTCTCATTAGCAGTCAAATCTAGAAGCACTTTGCTTCAGAGATTAGAGAAGTCTTAATGTATTAAGCATGGCAAGGGCAAAAAATAGCCTAAGACAAAGTATCCTAAGTTTACAGAGATAATGAAGGGAACAGTGGGGAGGGAACACCGGCTTCTGCAGCATTCCCACAGTAGTTTCCATTAACAGCAAACCCAGCAACTTACATTTCTTTGTGTTTTTCACTTTATGTCCCTTCCACACTGCCTGTAGTCAGAAGACCACAATCCAATGGCAGAGCTGGGCACAACTCAAGAAAACATGAAATAAAATAAAATTTTAACCCCCAAACAACTAAAAAGCCTGTTATTTCTACAGCAGGATTTTTTTTAAGCTTCTGAAAGCCAAAACTAACCATCAGGTTCCTTTCAGACAAAGAAACCCCCCTTTCACTGAGAACGCTCAAAACGCTTTTCCTCCCCAGGAGCTGCTATGAACGACGTTCAAGTTGGACACTCTGCTCCATTAATCAGGCCATCCTCATATTCCTGTTCCTAAAAACTGTGCATATTCTACAAGCTGCATCATTTTATCCTGAAGTCACTAGGAGAAAGACTAGAACAGATTGTTGCAAGCAACCTGCATGATCAAGAACAATTATAAATGAAGCATGTGGCATATATTTTGTTGTGAATCCTGAATTTCATCATCTCAGTATTATTCACTTGCTTACTCAGCCCTGCTTAATATTTAATCCCAGACCACCCAGCCTGGGAAAATCTTCACTTAGTACAAGATGAAACCATCAGAGAAGCTCCCAGATCCCCAAACTGCCTATATCAGTATCTATAGCACATGTCACTCTGTCAAAAAAA
>VXAX01005169.1:187284-245556 GCA_013399835.1 Leptocoma aspasia
CTTCCTCCTCCTCCTCCTCCTCTTCCTCGTCGTCGCTGCCGTTGTTGCTGCTCTCGCTGCCGCCGCCGCCGCTCTCGCTGCTGCTGGCCGGCCGGGCCGCCCGCCCGCCGCGCTTCGCCTTACCCGGCACCGCCTTCTTCTTCAGCAGGAGGTCGCACACCCGCACCAGCCCGGCCGCCCCGGGCCCGCACGGCGACGGGGGCGCGGCGGTGCCGCTCGGCCCCTCCGGGGGACCAGGCCCTGCCGTGGCGCTGCCGGCCTCGCCGCCGCCGCCCTCACCGCCTCCCTCCTCCGCCGTCACCNATGAAATAAAATAAAATTTTAACCCCCAAACAACTAAAAAGCCTGTTATTTCTACAGCAGGATTTTTTTTAAGCTTCTGAAAGCCAAAACTAACCATCAGGTTCCTTTCAGACAAAGAAACCCCCCTTTCACTGAGAACGCTCAAAACGCTTTTCCTCCCCAGGAGCTGCTATGAACGACGTTCAAGTTGGACACTCTGCTCCATTAATCAGGCCATCCTCATATTCCTGTTCCTAAAAACTGTGCATATTCTACAAGCTGCATCATTTTATCCTGAAGTCACTAGGAGAAAGACTAGAACAGATTGTTGCAAGCAACCTGCATGATCAAGAACAATTATAAATGAAGCATGTGGCATATATTTTGTTGTGAATCCTGAATTTCATCATCTCAGTATTATTCACTTGCTTACTCAGCCCTGCTTAATATTTAATCCCAGACCACCCAGCCTGGGAAAATCTTCACTTAGTACAAGATGAAACCATCAGAGAAGCTCCCAGATCCCCAAACTGCCTATATCAGTATCTATAGCACATGTCACTCTGTCAAAAAAAAAAAAAAAAAGGAAAGAATTCTGCTGCCTCATGGTATTTAATGATCACTGGCATTTTTTCCTCTTTGCAAAGAATGTGAAGTAGGTGCCTATGGCTCTGAAGGCAGAGCAAGCAGGCAAAGGCTCACCTCACCCACTAGCTGTACTCCTCAGCTGTCTCTGCCCTTCTCATCCTGCTGCACACACAACTCCACATGAAGGCTCCTGGTGTAAGGAGCCATCTGGAAGAATGGCCGTGGACCACTAAATAAAACCTGCCTGAGACTTCACCAGTAGGTCTGGCTTAACACAAATTCTGTTGAATGTTTCCATCACACACAACTGATCTCAGGGCTTGTCAACTGATACACTGAAGTCACTCCAGGGCCTCCATCCCTTCACCACACAACTCCGCAGCAAATCCCAAAGGCCTTTGCTCAACAGAGTACTCCAAGCACCTGTAGGACTGCTGGACAACATAGTTCAGCAGCAAAACAGTTATCCTACAAACCTTACACCATTAAAGCTTCTACCTACACAATGATATTGACTTTCCTAAAACTCAACACCACAGAAAGAACCATACTGACTATTTGAGACACGCTTATTGCATGCAATTTATCTCAAACAGCTAGATAAAATGCTTCTTGCATCAACTTCAGCAGGAATAAAATGCATAGTGCTGCCTAACCATGGAAAAACGTATCACCATCCTAGCCCAGCCCTTCCCTGAACCTATCAGACTCTTCCTTCCTGCCCAGTTTCTAACAGAGCTGTAGATATATTGCTTGAAAGCCAAACTGCTTAGAAACCAAGTTCAAAGAAAAGCTAAAAAACTTCAAGTGGACTTTCCTGTGGACACTACTCAAATAAAACAAAGCAGAACTGAATGTTCTGCTGGGGAGGTTACAGAATTAAAACCACTCAACAAAGCAACCCTGTGTGATTACATATGCAAATAAGGGGCTCCTAGCCTTACTGGCCTTTTTAAATGATACCCACCTGAAAATCCTAACACCAGACAAAAATCGAGTTATTAATGCTTCCCCGGGCTTGTTTCTGCATTGCATGCAATCAGGATTGCTTTCAGGCTCCGGAGAAAACGTCACTCAACAGTTCAACACCCTGGGCTCTGTTGGCAGCCTTCGCCTGGCTGCACCTTCACCTGCTTTACCTGCACACTCTCTCCAAGACGACCTATTCCCACCACTGGGCGCGCCAACACCTTTCCAGCCACGCAGCCAGCACTCCGGCCTGTCTCCGGAGCCTCATCCTGGGCTTGCCAGCAGCATTCCCACCGCTCGGCTCTCCCTCTCCCGGCTCCCATATCCATCGTGATATAGCACATGGCACACAGCACGCCGGCAGAGAGCACCTGCAGCACCTCCTGGGCCTTTCCCTCCGGGATAAGGCCACACCGGGGATGAAGGCGGCCGCTGGCTGCGGCTCCCAGGGAACCTCCCACCCCTGGGGAAAACCGGGGGACGCTGGCCCCGCATCCCGGCGAGCAGAGGGGACCAGCGGCTGCTCCTCGGGCCGGGGGTGACCGGAGGCCGTGCCCCGCCACGAGGTGCTGCCCCTTCCCGGCTCTGCCGCAGGGCCGAGGGCGGGGGGAGCCGGGAGCGAGCTGGAATTATGAAACCGGATCAGCAGGGAAACCCCCGGGGCCTCCCCCGCGCCGTACCTCGGAGACCTCATCTTCCTCCTCCTCCTCCTCCTCNCCCGCGGCCGCCGCTGCCTCGGTCACCTCTAGCGCCGGCGCCGTCGCCCCGCCAACTCTCGCGATACTTCCTGCGGCCGCCGCTCGCGCCGCTCGCGCTCCCCTCGCGCGGCGCGCGCTCCCGCTCTCCCCTCACGCCGCCCGCTCCCGCTCCCCTCGCGTCCCTTCCCCGTTCCCGGCAATGGGACCGCGGCGGCGGCGGCGAGACACCCCTTTCCCCCCGCCTCCTTCCCTTCCTTCCGCCCGCGCCGCCGCCTCGGTCACCGCCCCGGCGCCGGAACCGCCGCTTGCGTCATCACCCTCAGCCTTCAGCCCGCTGCGCCTCGGTAAGGGCAGCGGGTGCTCGGCCTGGCCTCCGTTCCTCTCGGGAACCTTCCCCGAGAGCCGCCCGCAGCACGGCGGTGCCGAGTTCCCCCGTCAGGGCCCGGCGGGCACCCGCGGTCTGTGGGGGCAGCGCTGCCCCCAGAGCGTGAGGGAGCGCCTAGGGCGGGAAGCCGCCGTGAGGGAAGGCCCGTATTGAAACCCCACAACACTGAGGATTCCGCTTAAAAGTGATGGTCTCTCATACAGTGCGGACAATACGCATTAAAAAGCAATCTCCAAACGCCTCTTATAATAGAAATTGGGGGCGGGGGGGCGTCGCTAAAAGGGTCAGAAAATAAATTGGTAGAGTATCACTAAAAGTGCTGGTCGGTGAAACCGCATAGAATTCCAGTTAAAAGTGATGTCCAAGGACCGACTGGACGAGGCAGTCAGTGCTCTGGTCAAGCTGACAAGGTGGTGATGCATCAAAGGTTAAAGTCGGTGGTTTTGGAGGTCTTTTCCAGCCCAAGTGTTTCTGGGATTCTGTGTTCTTGTACACAGTTCATTCCCACCAGGTGCTCTGCATTCAAGAGCAACCTCCAAATCTCTGTTTTACAACAATTTTCTTACGATTTCACAAAAAATGATAAACATTAGAAACCCTTGTCAATTCGACCATTTCTCTAATGAAATCATTTGAATATGTCATCATGCCCTGAATCAGCCCTCAGGCCCCTTACCCCAGATTTTCATCCCCAAAGTGTACTTGGTATATTAACACTGTTGCCTCCATTAGTGCAGACCAAGTCCTGCAGAAACCAAAGTTAAATATATGTTAAATACATTAAATATTTAAATTATAGCTTCCTCATTGAAGAAATGGGCTTTTTTCCATTTTACTTTTTAGACCTGTTGGAAATAAAAATTAGTTTAACCACAGAAACACATGATTGTAAAGATCAGTAATGGCGCTATGCGCTGGTACACTAGGGATTTTTTGGAATTGGTGTTTCAAACCAACAATGCCTGTTCTGGTTATATTTTACAGAAATGAAAACAGATTGTTGTTATTTATAATAACAACACATATATATCACTTATATCACATATATATATCACATATATATATCGCTTATATAAATATAACAACACTTAGGTGTTGTTTCTCTTATTTGGCTGATGTTGGAGAGCACCGGTCAGGTCTGCAGCTCCTCTGAAATCACACGTGACTTTTTAAATAAATCCTCAACTGGCGCTCATTGTGGCCTCTGCACAGTTCCCACCAAATCCTCGTGTTGCTGAAATCCCACCAAAACATCCTGGTACGTGCCTCTGCATGTTCTCAATACAAGGACTGCCTTGGTTGTAAGAGCCCCACTGTTAAATTACATTATTTCCAAGTCAGCTGGAAATAACTGACACAGACTCTTAACCTTCAAATTCAGAAGACTAACCTCTAGTCTTCAGGTACAAGGTCTATACTGAACAATATCTATATAAATATCTCTGCAGATGATTGTTTGGTGTGATCCAGGAGGAATAAAATGAATACTCTAGCCACCTACCTCCTACTTCCTGGTGTGACTGCACAGAAATCTCAAACCACACCAGCACGAGATGTGTGATGGCAGATCAGTGACAATAATACTTCTGTCCTCTTATAATTTTTTGTTTGCATTAAAACTAATGCAAATGCATTGAGTTTTACTGGTTTCCATCGGGGTGCAAGCACAGATTAAACATTTGTTATTTGTTACAATTATAGATAACATATGTTATTTAGCATTGATGTTATGTGTTATTTGTTGCCATCACAAGAGGCAGAAAAGAGAACTCTAAGTGAATACAGGTAATCTCAGCCCTACAACCTGAGATTTTTGGTGCCATGTGACAAGGATGTCACTTTTCCAATGGATAAGCCTGGAAAAGTGACCTGATCTTCATCATTCGATCCGAGAGGTGACTGTCTTTAAACAAAACACATCTGAGATTGCTCTGGCTGGACAAGCATCCAGACAGGTCATCCAAATGCAGCACATTCACCCACCTGGGTCCAGAAGGGTGGCTGCAGAGCTGGATTTTACCCTTTGAGCTGTTCTCTGTCCCTTCCCAGGATGGTGTGAGGTGGGGAATGGCCTGGAATGAACGGTTCTGCCGCAGAGCTTGGGCTGGGTTACCCTCAGCTACATTGTATCACAAATCTGCCTTTGGTACTGGGTGCATTTGCACCTTATTCCAAGTATCCATTCAGGTTGTTAGACTTGGAAAGGGTGCAGTTTCTTGCTAATGAACGCAGCCACTCTGTGTGGGACTCCCAAGCCCGGGGTCAGACGGAGCACAGTTGCCAGCCGCACTTGCGTTGGCACAGGCCAAGCAGCCTGCCGGAGACTGTTTGTTCCGTTTCTTTTACGGTGGTGACCTCTGTTCTGATCAAAGAGTGGCGCCTCCTCATTCTGCACTGCAGAGCAAGTCCTTTTCCTCCATTTCACAGCACCCAGATTATCCCTGCTCTCCCTGCCACCCTAGCTTGAGCCTTTTGTGCTGGAGCCCTTCCAAAGAAGTGCAGTGGAGATGGGGAAGGGTCTAGAGAGTCATGAGGGTCATGAGGAGTGGCTGAGGGAGCTGGGGGGGTCAGCCTGGAGAAAAGGAGGCTCGGGGAGCATTCTCGCTCTCTAGAACTCCCTCTAGACAGGAGGGTGCAGCCAGGTAGAGGTCGGGCTTTGCTCCCAGTTAACAAGCAATAGAACAAGAAGAGACAAGCCTCAAATTGTGCCAGGGGAGGTTCAGGTTGGAAATTAGGAAGAATTTATTTCCAGAAAGGGTTGTCAAGCATTGGGACTGCTCGGGGAAGCGGTGGAGTTATCATCCCTGGAGGTGTTCAAGAGATGGCTGGACGGGGCACTCAGTGCTCTGGTCTGGTTGACAAGCTGGAGATTGGTCACAGGTTGGACTCGATGGCCTTGCAGGTCTTTTCCTAATGACCTGAGATGACTCTGAGATTCTGCGAGTGCAACAGCCATTAAAGCACTTGGGTTCTTTAGAGAAACAGTTTTAGAACCATGGGGCTTATAAGATTTTACTTTGTTGTGGGCAAAAGCTGCTAACATAAGTCTGCTCCTAATCTTGGGATGGTTTGAATGCCTTGGGAAGGTGTGACACTTCTCCAGGGCTTCATATTTTAGAAACCCAAACTAAAACATTCTTGTAAATACTATGATAATCATCAAGACATAATGAAGAAGTAAATAATCAAGGTTTTTAATTAGGTTTTTTTTGTGTCCCAGTTTCCACAAGGGTGTATGACCCATAGCTGTGTTTCCTGTTCATAGGGTTCTTAGGGAATGGATTGCATATCACTGAAAAGTCAGTGTAGGCTCTAAATAGGGAAGTAATACCTAAAAAAACCACATTTCCTTCTCTGGTGAGTCTGTGAAGTTGGTTAACTTTGGGCACTTGGGTTTATTGGTAGCATAAAGCTGCAGGAAATTGTGGAATCATAGAATCACAAACTGGTCTGGGTTGGAAAGGATGTTAAAGACCACCCAGTTCCATCTTCCTGCCATGGGCAAGGACACCCTCCACTAGCCCAGGTTGCTCCAAGTCCTCTCTAACCTGGACTTGGACACTTCTAGGCATGGGGCAGCCACAGCCTCTCTGGGCAACCTGTGCCAGGGCCTCACCACCCTCCTAAATCTTGAGAAAAATTATAATCCTTTTTATCTCTTTCATCTGTAATTTCTGCTTCTGTGTTTATTCTATTTCCTCCAGGTTATTGATCATTCCACTGAGCACTCCATAGGAGTAGTGGGAAAGCTTGGGGTCTGGATTCAGGGAATACTTTCAGGAACTGTCTCCTGTGTGCCAGATTCCTTAAGCAGTTCTATAGGACAAACAATGTGTTGAAACCTCAGCTGTGGCATCATTATCCTCATGGATCTGCGTTCAGTTTCATTTATAGCTGCTGGAAGCAGTATCATCATCAAGGTCAGGAAGCAGGGAGTGAGGGAGCATGAGTTTTGTTTCCAATTAATACAGACACTGAAAAAAGTTCATAACTTCTTGAATTTTTAACCCAAACTCAGGACTGCTACAACTTCCACAAGGCTACCAAGTTGATCATCCAAACAAACTTTAAAATTAATCCAAACCCCAAATCCTGCCATTCTCACTGGTGAATGCTTTGGTTGTCTTTGATATGTACAGTTTTGCCATTGTTGCAGCTTCTATATGTGCTGGAATGTTTTTATTTGTATCATTCAGGGAACTGTGAACCCCAGATTGTATTGTTTCCACACAGATACCAAAGGGACTGGCTCACTGGACCTCCTTGGTGCATAGCATGGAAGATCCATCTAAAATGGGAGGCAAGATAAACTAAAATTAGACCACCATGGCTTACTTTAAACAGAAGTAACAGAGCTGAAGTTGTTCAGCAGGTATGCAATGACTACTGCCCAAAGCAAAGGGAGAAAGAAGGAAAAGGACACAAGTGTTTGTACATTCAGAGAAGTGCAGTTTTCTGTGATACACATTTTTAGCCTTGTCTAAACCACTCAGTTTTAACCTCAGTAAATTGCACATGGAAAATAATGATTTAAAACATATTTTATGTAGCCATAGCATTTGCTTTAAATTACATTTTTAAACTATCTCTATTTCTTCATTACAGCAAGTTTCCTGTGAGCATCTCAAGTGGTGTGGCCTTGTGAGTAAAGAAAATAAAGACAATCCAGACAGATTGAGAATTTAAGAGGAGCAGCGCTAGCCGGGGAGAAGTGCACAGAGTTACAGCAGAAGGTAAATTTACATTACTGCTAACACTCAAACTGCATTTATATTACTGTTAACACTCAAACCCTTCCAGTCTGAAAGCCCCTTTGGGATCAACTTCTGCCTGTTTGGTGCACTAGAGTGAGGTGATTTTGGCCTTGGCTGTCCATGTGCATGATCAATGTCATTGGAAACACACATATATATCCCGCTCAAGTGTCCTGCGAATCATTTGTGTTCCATCTCAGGTACTGATGTGTCATGTTCTATTAGTTGCTCTTAAAACATCATGCCAGCTTTGACCGCTTCCTTGCAGGGAGAACTGTGAAAGGAAAAACAAGTCCAGAAAGCAAAAACTTTTAACAATTGATTCAATGAAGAAATCTGCAAGTGCTCTGTTAAAAAACAAAACATTTGTTCTGTAATATATTTAGTACTTTGGGAGTCTTAGTTAAGAAATGGCTTAGGCATTTGAAATCCTAAAATGCATGAGTACTCTGTGAGCCTTACATTTTAACATGCATAAATTATTCCGAAGTGTGTTTCAGGCTCCTAATTTGCCTGATAAGCTTTCAAAATGATTATCCTTTGTGAGTATAAAACTGAAAAACACAATGCCAAATAGAGGCAAAGGGAAAGGGCATCTGCACAAGATTCTGGATTCTTTCTCATTCTCTTCGAGTGTGGTCAAAGGTAACATAAAACAAAGACAAGACAAATCATAGGATAAAGTGAGTATTTAATGTATAATGGATCTGTAATCCAAAACTCTAAATTAGTCCTCTCAAGCCAAAGCTGCATCACCAATATTTGAATATTAAAGTTTACATGTCAAGTTAATGTTTTGCTGGTTGTTTTGTTTGGTTTTTTGTTTTTTAGGTTTTTTTTTTAATTGCTGACATTTAAGGCAGCATCAGCTGTGCACTGCACAGGAGTCAGCTAGAAGGTTAAACATTTCTTACACTTTGTGTTTTGCCTGTGTTCAGCCAATCCATAATGATAATTTCTATAGTAACCATTTTTTAAGTAAACAATTGATTAGTTCTGAATTTAGTCCTTGAAAAAGCTTCTCCTGGAGCAGCTTGGAAGATCTCATTGGAAGCAGCCTTCTGCTGGCATGCAGAACAACAAGGCTCAGGCTGTTTTTTCTATCCTCATATACAGTGTGCTTTGAAAATATTTATCCTCCCAGGGTAGTTTTATCTCTGGATAAGGAAGGGAGTGGGAATCTCCATGTAAAACTCGGTAAGACCTTGGATTCAGTGAAGGCAGTGTAAGAAATGCCTCTGATATCTCAGAAAGACACTTAAAGTGGAAGAAGAACATTTTTACACAGTTCAAATTAGAACTAGAAAAACTGTCTACAAGGTTTTGAGGGTCTAAAATTCCCTAAACCCCAAGGTCCTGTGGAGCCTCTGTTTTCAAGCAGAACCTGCCCTCACTTGTTCACTGTGTGCTGTTTCACTTATTGGCTACATATTGTGGGTTCCTGCTCTGTTTTAGGAGCCCTTGGGACAGGGTTTTTTAAAAACAGAGCTCAATGTTTCTGTTATTTCAGTTGGACTCAGTAGGTGGAGCTAAAAGCCGGCGACACACCTGCAGCTAAAACTAGTCTGATTTTAAACTCTTTCCAATGCTTTGGAAATTAATTTTACTAAAGCATTTGATTCTTAAATATATATGTCCTGAATTTTTTTTAATTCAACAGTAAATATGAAGTGATTTTTTTTTTGTGTGTTATTTATTTTCAGCAGGCTAGACAAGCATTTCTGTCTGTGTGTGGCATTTACAATGCCATTGACTTTATTGCTAGATTGTTACAAAGATAGGAGCTGCCTTGAATAGCTTTGTGTTCCTGATTTAGTGACCTTTTCAATAAGGAGAAAAAGTGCTGGTGGGGTGAATTTTCTTTTTGCCACTTGTCATTCTCTTATTTTCTTCTTTATGACTGAGCTCATTTATAATATTTAAATGAGAAAATATCTCATATGTCGAACTTATAACTGTCTGGTGAGTGAGCCTATCAGTGTCTTGAAAGGTAAATCTGGATCTTTTATTCTCATTTGTGAATTTTGATGCACAGCCTCAGCTCAGTTTTCTCAAGTGTGTAATTTTCAATTATAGGCAATATATTAATTTTCAATACTTAACACTGTATTCTAGAACTCAGTTTGAATACAAATTCCCAAGCTTACCTTCAGACATCACTACAGTCTCTCCATGTTCACCAAAGCTCTTAAATGCCACTTAATTTCAGTGAGTTTTAAACTTGGATTCAGCAAAGCACTTTACATGTAACATTTATGTTCCCTAATACCAAATCCTGCACATCTCTTTGTTAGATAGTGACTGTCACAAGCCAGAAAAGCTGTCCAGAATTTTTGGAGTGCTTTATCAGCATTATCTCATACCTTAAGGAACTTCTCACATTCTATATTGCTGATGAGTTTCTTTAATGTTAAAAGACTTGCTTAAGGACAATGGAAACATTCGAGAAAAGTGCCTCCATAAGCATTACACAAATAATTTGCAATAAGAGCACCAAATAAATCATACATCATTACTAATCAACAAGCTGAGTTTTCTCTCCATTATTAATCCAACCCCAGTGAGGGCTGATCTCTTTTTTAGACACATCATTGTGGCAATTCTCTAGGATTGTCACTTCCTTTGCCCACAGGAACATTAAATTTTTCTCAGTTTGGAGGTCTACAGCTTCTTTATGCAAATAGTTTTGTTAACATTAGGTGGCAGATTTCTCCTCCCTGAGAGCTTGGAAAATGCTTCATCGGGCTAGCTTTTATGGAATGCTGATACCTGTTTATTCAGGACACACCACAGCTTTCCCCATCAGAGCTCTCTTTTAGAAAAAGGTTAGGCTTGAACGTCAGTTTTAGAGTGATCTTGATATTACCTGAGCTAGATCTGCTTTTTGCAGGTACATTTTCTACTCTTCCACTAACCAATCTAAAAACATTTCTGTGATTTGGTGTGAAATAACTTCCTCAAAATATTGTAGGGAGGGTTGAAAATCTGCATGGAAAAATCCAAGACACAATCTCCCTTTATCGAGCTTGCTTTCCAGTGAAGTCAGGCAAGTTTTGACACTGACTTTGACATGACCAGAATTAGGTCAATGCTGAATATATTTCAAAATCCTGCATAGAGGACCTTGTAACCTCAGTGAGTTGCCAAAAAGCTCCTTAAGCAATATCAGTGCCCAAGAGACAGGAGTCTCTGCTTTGTCTCGCTTTAAATCAGTCCTTTCTCAGCCTAAAGTGCAGTTATATACTAAAAGAGAAAGCAGGAAGGAAAAACTTGATTTTCCTTTCAGAAGTGGAAGCAAATAGGTTGGCTAGCTGATAACAATGAATCAAATAAAATAACCTTGCTTTTCATTGAAAACTAACAAACTAAATAACACACAGAAGTTCCTTGGCATGCCTAGTCTCAATTTCAACTTCTCCACACAATAATTTTTAATTCCGATGCTAAGTTGTTCTGGATTGAATTTTATGACCAGCTTGAGCGTGGAGTTTTCTTCTTGTGGGTGGACAGGTAAAATAACCAAAGCCCATGTCAGTGGAGTTTCTGTTTTGTGATAGTGGAATAGCGGGAATGACACAGACCATGCTATAGGCACGAGTCTCTGACAGCACACATCCCAAGGTCCTGGGGGAACGGGCTGATGTGGTCTCCAAGCCACTCTCCATCATCTTGGAACAGTCACAGCCATCAGGTGAAGTCCCCGGTGACTGGGAAAAGGGAAACTTTTTATAGGAGGGGTAGAAAGCAAGAGCCATGGAACTACAGACCGGTGAACCTTACCTCTGTGCCAGGGAAGACCTTGGAGCAGATCTTAATGGAAGCAATGCTGAGGCACATGCAAGACAGAGAAGTGATCCAGGACAGCCATCACAGCTTCCCTAAGGGCAAATTGTGCCTGACCAAACTGGTCCCTTTATGATCATCAAATTCAACCAATAATCCAGCACTGGCAAGTGCACCAATAAAGCATGTGAATTAACTGAATCCAAAATGTTTCACTGGCAACATCAGAGTACTGATAAACTTCCATAAAATCAAAAAAACTGATAAACTTTCAGAAAAGTTATATTTCCATATGGGCTCTGACAAACCTGCAGTGAGGGCAGGCTCTGTACTTGAGAGATTTCTGTCAAGTGATGCAAGAACATTTGTGTGGTACTGACAATTCTGTGTCTCTGAAACTTCTTCTCCAGGCTTGCTACGGTTTTTCTTCACAAGGGAAAGCTTCTCACTTTCCCAGCAGAGATTTTATAAACAATCTCTGTAGGTTGTGTTCTTCTCAAAACAACAGGTGTTATTTTTCTACCCTGTTTTCACAGCAATAGAAATACTGTTTCTCTCACGTAACCAATGGAAATAGGCAGCTGTTATAGTTAGCTAACCAATCATTTTAGTATTAGCGAAACACGATACAAAAGTGTATTCCATTTTGTATCGAGAGCCTTCTGAAATAAGCTTAAGCCTTCTGAAATAAGCAATAAGCTTAAGCCTTCTGCTATCTTGGAGCCTTCTCAATAAAGCCTTCTGATTCTGAACCTTCTGAGATGGAGTCTGTGTCCTTGTTCGTAAGCAACAATGATACATTTGTATTCTGGAATGTCAAAGGATCCATCCCAAAACTCCTCCTTTCTGACAGCAAAGAGGCTGCAGTGTCCAACAGTGCAGCAGGACCTCATAAACCATGAGACTTGTGTTCATATCAGACTCTCAGCATTTTCAGGCTTCCTGGGCTCACCAGGAACAGTGTCCTCAGTCTTGACTTAGCACTAGGCTGTCCTCTCTGCCAGTAGGAACTGGGAGGAATTTGGTTCAACACACAATTTGCCCAGCTTCCAATCTCCCAGTCTAGGGAGCCAGGAATCTGCCTAGATCTGGACTGACTGTAAGGGAAGACTTAAACCTCTTTGTGCTGGGAATAGCTCCAGTGCCTAGACACCCACTCTGAGTTTCCAGCACTCAGAGTCAAGGAGGAAAGTCAGAAACCCAAGTTCACACTAAACTGAAGGTGCCAGATAAGGGCACTACTACATTAATTGTTATCATTTAATTTCCTGAGTTATTTTTGAGATCTGTGGATAGGCTGTAGATATGCCTGACTGGCAATACGGAAGTGCTGTTGGTATGAGCAGAAAAAGCCTTTGGGCAGAAAGCAAATGTCAAGGACTGTCAGCATGGGGTTGGAGGGCACCACAGAGGAATGGCCTCAGGAGTGTAGCCTCTGCCCAATTGATCCAAAAGACAACACCAAAAGCTTCATGTGCAAAGAGTTTGTTAATATTTCTTTGCATGACTTAAGAAGGATTCTCAGTTTAGTGTTCAAATTAAAAAAATCTAAACATCACTGCTACTTAGGCTCTGCACAGCCACAGATCTGCCTGATAGATCTCTTTAATTCCTCTGATGTATGGACCAATCTTTTGATAACTTATTTAAGAGAACCACATGAACCATACAGATCTTTGCTAAGCTCAATCGCAGTTTTTGTCTCTGATGAAATTTTTCTGATTCTGGGAATGTACTGAGGAACCTTCCTTCTAAAATCAGGTCTTCCTGAAGGCCCTCAAATTCAGAGAGACTGAATTTCAAACCCTGATTATTCACTCCTTTGAAAATCAGAGTTTATAAGCACTACTCTAAAGAACAACAAACAAATAAACCAAGCAATATTTCCTCAGTTTTGTATTATTTTTAATCTCTCTCTGGAAATCCCAGGTTGCCAGTATTACATGTCCTAGTGTAACAAATCCAGGTAAAGGTGAATATGGGAAGGAAAACAGCAACCTGAAGAAAGACAATGTTTTGTTGCTGCTGCTGCAAATCCAGTTCTCTTCTAAGAGAATATCTTAGATTATTTGTAATATTACATCCTGGTAATATCATTGGCAATCTGATTCACAATGAAGGAAGTACTGAAGCTGGAACTATAAGCCAGAGCTCACCTAATAAATGTGGTCTGGTTGAGTGCTGCTTGAAAAACAATTGATTTTTACAATGGAAAAGTACAGATACTTGGATTTGACTTACTGAACTTCGCTTTACAGGCTATGGCAGAAATGTGGAAATATTTCTCTGTGCCTTTGCATTTCGCTTGTGGGGACAGGATGCATCACATTTCAATCTTGGAGCCTCAGAATTCATTACTGCAGCATAATATGCAGAAGTGGATTATCTTTGTATGTCAGCAAGTAAACAGTCAGTGCCAAATTTTAAAATGTCTTGTGCTGCCTGCTCCAGTAGCAAGGACCTAAAAATGGCTCTGCAAACTTTTCTTCTTCTGGTGAGGTGCCACCTGAGGCCCTGACTCTCAGCTAAAGAAATTCCAAAGACAGTAGGGGATATTTGAGGTGGGAAATGCTATTCTTGCTCCAGGACTCCATTATATTTTCATCAAAGTTGTGAGGGCTTTATCTTAAGAAATTGTTTGCTCAGGAATAGAGGAAATGCTGAGAAAAGAATCACTCCTTAACCCTTGAACATGTACAAGTTGTCTTAAATAGATGAACTAGGATCTTCCCAAGAAAGAAACCAACAAAAAAAAAACAAAAAAACCAAAACAACAACAAAAAAAAAAAAACAAAAAACCCAAGGCCCTAACAGAAAAAACAGCACAAGAGCACAAGAGAACAATTATAGCAGTAACAAGATTCTGTTTCTATGGAGATGGACATGAAAGAGAAAATATTTACGAGCTTGGCAGCTTTTAGGCCAGAATGGGAAAACCATAAGTTTACAATGAAACTAAATTAAAAATAAGGCAAGTAAGAGTGTCAGCACTTCCAGGTGATGCAGTAATATTGTGGGGGGCAGCTGCAGAATGGCAGAAATTTTCCACAAGTCCTACAGCCCCTCTAGACATACAAGATTTTTTTCATTTCTAAAGGTGTTTCAAGTTGAGAGCAAACCCAGTGGCCCCACAGAATAATTAGTTCATTTTACACATTCTTTTTTCTGATTTTAGCAAATACACCTGCTTACACATACAAAAAAAAGTCTGTAGCCATATTTTTTATAAAAATTTGAGGTTATGGATCAATGGCCTAAAGAAATTCAAAACAAAAAGACGCTCCAAGCATTTCCTGCTTTCAAGTTTTCAATATTTCTTTTATTGCTAAAGCTGAAGTACATCAAACTTAGGGAAGAAATATTAACAATCAAAAGCTTTCAGCTTTGGCTCTTGACTGTACCACGTTAAATGGCTCTTCTTTCCTGACAAAGGCCATCAGGTAGCAGAGCAGAGCAGCACAGAAATTGGAAACTGAGTGCCAAGAAGTTTCTAGGGCACAAGTGAATGCACTGGATTCCAAAGGTCTCCAGGACTTATGTAAGAGGAAGAAAAAAGATCTCCACCGACAGTCCTATCATGAGCCAAAATCACAGCAACACAACTATTTCAGTTCCAGAGACAATTATCAAAGGTATTATAAGAAACACTGGATAAAAAAAATCTTCCTGAGAAGGATTTCCTGAATAGAGCAATGCTACACCTTGGGTATTTCTTTCCAGCATCTATTTTGTATTTAGATACAAAAGTATCTAAATATACTTATTTAGATACACTAAATATACTTATTTAGATACACCCATACCAAGATATAACACCGATTTTTGTTGAGGGACCTTAGGAATTGATGATAGATTAAGCCAATACTCAGCTATCTTGTGAATTACCTACTTGAACTGGCAGAGAAAAAAGTCAAAGGGACATGGAAAATAGAGACAAGTTCTGAGAAGTCTCAGAATTGATAACCTCGAAAAGCACTGAAGGCTGTATATTTGGATATATTCAGGCAATTGAATGCTTAATAGGCAAAGCAAAGCTGTTCTTGCTCCTGCTGCCAAAGAATTATGTTGGCAAATGGTAATTAATAAGGAAAACAGGTACATCACTACATTGTGGACTTAATGAGACAGAGGGGTAGGAATGGTGGAATGCCCTAGGGATCAAATGTACAGGATCAGCAAGAACAGTCATTCTTGTTGATTCAAAAATCCTTATCTGACTCACTAACGCTGCAGGTGAGTGGAAGATGAACAGTTGAGTATCAGAACTCACTGATGATATGCCCACATGATACATCTGACATGGAATGCTGTTAGCTACACCTGAGCAGGTCTCTGCCTGTTCTGCCACAGTGATCAAACCCCTTCTGTCTTTATGTTTGCTTGTTTTATATTGATGAGTCCATCTCTGGTCAAACAAAAGCCATATATCTGAGATGTTTGACTTGTTCTGCACAGGAGCCAGACATCAGTGATAAGAATGGCAAACATCATGCACCAGAGCAGGAAAAAAAAGTAATGCCTGATATCTGTCCATGTGTCCAGAGCTACGGACATCTAGAGCTAGAGACGTTTATTTAGAAATATACTGATCATTACAGTTATTAAAAAATAGCTATTCACTGTGGCTCCTGGCACAGGAATGTCTGTCTCTAGGTTTGGTGTGTGTCTCACAGTCCAGTCCAACAAACAGAACTATAGGTCTTGAAAAAAGGAAGAAAGAGCAGTAAATAAAATTGAGGGCCACAAAAGGAAAGGGTTTCTTGATGTCCTTTGGGTTTTGAGAGATTACTTTGAAAAGTACTTACTTCCCAAAAGGGCTCTGACAGTTGCTCTTATGGTACATCACATTTGTTACTCAAGAGCCTCATGCCACATTAGTACATCTCAGTCCACTTTGTTTCTACTCTTCCTCTTTGCACAGGCTGGTATGATGAAATATTTTTAAATTATGCATCCTTTTTATTTCCTGGCCAATTACTCTTGGAATTATTGTCCTTTGGTTCCCCACACCTGGAATAAAACTAGTTATCACCTGTAACTTTAGACATAAATGAGTGTGAAAATCGATCATCCTAAAATTCTGTTGATAAATTCCTTTTTCTAATATAAGGACAACTTTGTTGGAGTGAACTCAATGCAGTATGAAAGCACTTACTAACAGGAAACTCGGTATAATATTTAATATTGTTAAACAAACATGATCATTGGAGTTCAGCTCTCACCAGTTATATGAACCATTGGCATGAAATACAGGACAGACAACAGAAGATATCTAGAAATAAACATGGACCCTGTATTCCAAACTTACATATTAACTCCACGGGACCAGGAGTGCTCTTGCTAACACTGCACAATGCTGCAAGGGAAAATTCCAGAGAGATCTTTCAAGATGCAACATTGCAATCATTGTGCTGAATTTCAGCTTTGCCCACCCAGCCCTTAGCTGCAGTTTTCTGGAGACTTCTTTGGTACAGTCTGAGAGCATCTCAAGAGCTGTTCTAAGACATCATTCACCAATACCACAGTTTTTTACCACCTTTATCCACAAAATACCTAGATGTGTGTTTCTGTCCCACTGAATCCTCTCTTAAGATTTGGAAGGAGATGGCTCTTCTCTGATAGAGGGATATGGTCAGTAAAATAATTACAGACTGAATTAACAAGCTCTTTCCCCAGATTTTGTTAGGCTAAAGCAGCAGAAGTCTGAAAGGTCCAGATTGTTCATCAATTCCCATCATTCTCCAGAAATGTGGAATTTTGCTACAACCACCTGAAAACAATCCCAATGACTAACAGTATGACATTTCTAACACTGCTTTTCTGCCAACCTGGCTTTTCTGCACCATCCTTCATGTAAGAGTTATCCAATAACCTTTTAATTCCCAAATTAGAGCCTTGTTCATTTAAATCACTAACAGAATGCTGCCTGTTACCTACAAAGATATCAGGAGCAGACTCAGGAAAATACAAAATTTTTTTGCAACAGCAGCAGCCTGTAGAAATGTCATTGTATCAAACTATTCTGTGAACTCATCTCAGTTTTATGTGGTTATTCCTGGAGAACAGAACAGCCTTTCCGGAATGCAAGATGCATTGCCTTGGCATTTTCCTGAATGAACACTGCCTGCAAATATTTAGAGCTTAGACATGTCATCTGCTTTATTTCAAATGTCTTTAAAAGCTTACATGCAGAAACAAAAGGAAGTATTATGCATGTACTTACTTAGTCAAATTTCCAGAAAACTGGTCATCGAATTGTTCTTACTATTCCCATTAGGAATAATACAGAGTTAGGGCAAAACTGCCCACCTGAGGAAGAAAAGCAGAGTAGAAAAGGGAATCTTAAGGACTAAGGAAGTGTTTGGAGACCACATGCTCTGCTCTACCACATGGGTGCTCACAAAGCAAAGAGTTGCAAGGCAACACACAACCTCCAGTTGTGTGGGTTGATAGCCACACACTGGGGACATAAACTCATTAAAGTGAATCATAATATCTCCCCCTGGGAAGCTACATCACTTTGCATTCACCAAGGATCTGTACTTGTTTGGGAATTTTTGAAGCATCTCACTGGGTGTCCTAAAAAAGTAATTTCAATTTTATTCCGTGTGCTGGGGCTCTGTGCAAACTGCACATTTCTTCCTGTGTCTGATCTCCTAAGTTACTGACTAATCAATGGGAAATTTTTCAGAGAGAAATGTTTAATTAAGAGATTAGTCTTGGGAAGATGTCAGTACAAATGAGAAATTGGAAAAATTCTGAAATGACAGCTCTTGCACATATTTACCCATGTGTTTGGCTGTTTTCTGGGTATCAGTGAACAGCAGTACCCACAGAAAACCAGAGCAGGACCTAACAAATTCAGGCGCTCAAATCAGCCACAGATGTCTGGATTCGCCATCTCATCTTAATAAAGTAATTTAAAATTATCTAATTTCAAGTGGACTCTCTGGGTGAGTTGTTGCTATACAATACCAACATGCTTTGCTTTTGAACAAATACTAGCAAAAAAAAAAAAAAGGCTATAGGATTAGCCCTGATGACTTTTTTGTCTGATGCCTTGAACTCCTTGTTTGTAAATTGATAAGGAAATTTACGCAAAACTTTATCTTTTTTGGGTGCTGGGAGGTTCAACCTCTTCAGGATGAAAAGGCCCAGAGTCACAACACAGAATAAATAACTAATATCAAATTAATTTTTGTCAAGGGCAGCTGAAGTTTTGTAATCTTCTACAGGCCAAATGGAAATCTACAAGTGCCAGCTCAAGGGTTAATATTTTACAAGCACAAGTAATGAAGAGTATATAAGCAAATGCTCTTCCTTCAATCTTCCTAGCATTTTTGAGCAATTTTGCTCACATCATAAACTGAAACCATGAAGTGGTTAACATTAATTTCATTTATTTTTCTCCTGAGTTCTGCCAGATCCAGGAATCTGCAAAGAACTGCACGAGATGCAGGTAAGACAGGATTAATTAGTTCTCTTGGAAGTCTTTGTTCTGTCATTTTCACATCTTTAATACAGTTTCACAAACAATTCATGGGAGCCTGATCCGTATTGAAGAGAAAAATATGATTGACTTGAAAAGAAACTAAATTAAGAGACAGTGGGGAGATGAGTAGGGCGCTCAGGACAACTGAACTGGGTGAGTAATTGTGGTGCTATCCCTCTGCAACATCTGTGTGGTGCATGAACAGATGTCAATGAGTCAGGATCTGTTCCTTTCCAGCATGGAAAGAGCAGATGCACTGTGCCTTTGGAAGCTCTGTCCTTTGACAAGTTAATAACTTAGTGCTCCGAAGAAGAATGTTTGCTCTAATCCAACTGTAGCTGCGTTGCTTTATTTGCGGTGTTTGGTGGCAGTGGTTACGCAAAGGACACATTTGCTAACCCTAAATAGTAAATCTCAGCAGTCATTTCCAATATCTGAATTAAGTAGCTGCTTATGGAGGTAAATATTCTATTAGGATCATAAAAATCACAGGCTTGGGTTCCCTCAGACAGACAAGCAAACCTAAGAGTTAGGTATCTGTAGACAAATGAACAAGAAAGAGTTCAAGTTCTTAAGTTCTTAAGTATAAAAGCAGGATAAATGCTGAACACTTGTGAAAATCTGGCCCCTGGTGCCCAGAATGTATTTCTCAGGGCCCAGCACAGCCAGTGCTGTAAGTATCACTGCCCCCTTTGTTTTTCTTCCTAGACCACAAGAGCCCGATTGCCCATCGCTTCAACGACTTGAAGGAAGAGACATTTAAGGCAGTGTAAGTGAATGTTCAGCTTCCATCTTCTGATTCATTTTTTTTGCCTCTCTTGATGTTGTACCAAAAAGGGAAAGTAAGACACACTGTATGAGCTCACACTGTATGAGTGTGTATGTCTCACTGAAACATAGCCCCTCACTGTTACTGAAAAACCTAGAAATATTTTAAGACCTGCAAAGGTCACAATGACTTCCTTGCTCTCTGGGAAAAGAACTCTTTGCAAACCTTGTGAAAAAGCCTCTGTTCCTTCTCTGAAAATAAAATAGGCATGAGGAATAGAGGTTTGATAGCCTTAGAATGAAGAGAAATTATGCTGCATTGAGACATTGCCAGAAAAAAACACAAACAAACCACCAGCCTCAAAAAACAAACCTGTGACAGGTTTTCTGAGACAATTCAGTGATTTTCATTTGAAACTGCTTTTGGGAAAGACCAAGGGTCCTGACAGACACGTAAGTGCTGAGAGAAGGCAGCCTGAAGATCATAATTTGTAACACTGGCCAAATCCAGCTTAGGTCATGGCATTTATGAGTTTGCTGATAAAAGTGACAGAAAACTCCAATCACAGTCTTTTCTGGTTCGTTTATAATTTAATATTCAAGACTTCTTTTATTGGTGAGGTAAAAAGGTTATTGGGAAGGTTACAAACATGTTCAGAAAGGAGGAGAGAACAAGACGTGGGATCTGGCACTAAGCTCTGCATGGCATTGTCATTAACCTTTGTGCATGTCATTTGAACAAAACAGTTTAATTCAGAGGCATCTTTGAAAATATTGACTGATGTTTCTCATTTTCATAATCCAAACTGTGTTTTGTGTTTCAGTTGCATGATCACATTTGCCCAGTACCTACAGAGATGTTCCTATGAAGGACTGTCTAAGCTGGTGAAGGATGTTGTTGATTTGGCACATAAGTGTGTGGCCAACGAGGATGCTCCCGACTGCTCAAAATCACTGGTAGGCAGTGAATCCTTCACTATTGTATTTCTCCTCACTCTGTGCAGCTGCCAGGATCACCTTCCTTGAGGACTAACACCTGAACCTTTCAGGTGTGACTGGTGTCATGGGCCAATGCTCCGATTTCAGTGCTTAGGCAAAGAACTTGGTTTTGTCAGGTTCTAGAACTCTGCCTTTAAGAAGTGCCTAAATGATCCATGGAGCCATGTGCTGGAGACCAGATACCACACTTTGGCACGTTCAGCTTAGCATTGCCTGAAAACACATGTTAGCATTTCATACAAAACCCCAGCTGTGAAGGACAGGCCTAATTCTAGGTATTTAAGTGACCCAAGTGTGTGGATTTTCACACTGGGGTGACTTGAAAAGGTGTGTATGCTAATGTAAGGCACTTAGTTTATGAGGGTTTAAAAAAATTCCTCTAAAATCAGGTAACAAAAGAAGTTTGCAGGTATATAGGATCCCTGGACATCTAACAGTTTCAGCTAGACATTAGTTCTCCCTAAAGGTTTCCATCAAATCCTGCTACAATTAATCTGAAAATTCAGTTTAGTCAGATTATAAGTAAAAAGAGATCACTGTCTTGCACAGAGCATTTTAAATTATAATTAACTTTTTTCACTAAAGCATTGGAACCATTTTGATATCGGACTACATAAAATAAAACTTTACATAAAATTATGTCAAAAACAGTAGATTACTTTGATTTATGGTCTAAATCTTATTTAGTAAAAATGTATTTACTATTCAGCCTGGCTTTTCTTTTGCAGATATATAGACAATACATTCCACTGTCTATGTATAAACACTAGTTCTGATCCTTGGCATCTCCCTTTACAGCCCTCCATTGTCCTGGATGAAATCTGCCAAGTTGACAAGCTCCGTGACTCATACGGTGACATGGCTGACTGCTGTGATAAAGCTGATCCTGAAAGAAATCAGTGCTTCCTGTCCTTCAAAGTCCAGCAACCAGACTTCATTCCACCATACCAGAGACCAGCTGCTGATGTGATTTGCAACGAGTACAAGGACCACCGGGTGCAACTCCTGGGACAGTAAGGAAAATGGCCACTTGTACTTTTTATCCTGGTCACAATTCCTCATTTCATGCAAGAGCAGGTTTTTGCATTCAGAACAGGGGTTAAGGATCACACTTTATACATCTTGGACGACCTTTCTTCCCTAAACCTGCTGAAAACTCAGAGTGTTTTCAATATTGATTTAATAACTTACTTGCTTCAGCTTCCCACTACTCTTTGTGTAATTGGCAAGAATGAAGAAATGTAACAGTGAAATGAATAAAAATTGGCAGGCAAATTGTGGTGAAAGGGCCATAGATGAATTTTTCACACTGAAAATCAGATTCTGATTTGAAAATCAGCATAAACTGTTTATTGACAATGCATTTTAAAAAAGCAGGTGTACATCAAACCAGATGGCTGACAACATCAGGAGTTCACCTGTCACTCACAGTTACTGAGTCCTGCCTTGGGAAGAGTGAGATTTATTAGAGCATTTCCCATCAGCAGGCATTATGTCTCAAAAGTAAATTACTAAACTGGATTTCTAAAGTAGATTTCTAAACTTGAAAAAAAGTTAGAGAAGCTGCAAGAGGTTTAAGGCCATTTGCTGTTGTCACTGGAACATGAAGCTAACACTTTCCTTTTCCTTCCAGTTTTATCTATAGTGTTGCAAGAAGAAACCCCTTCCTGCACGCCCCAATGATCCTGGGTTTGGCTGCTGAGTACGAAAATGCACTTAAAAGCTGTTGCCCACAGAGTGATGTTGGTGCTTGTTTGGATGAAAAGGTATGGCAACTTTGTCTCTGTGGATAAACACTATAAGCACCTGAGTAAGAAACAGGCAGAATTCTCCTGTTCATGCAAAGCTTTGCATGAAGAACTTGGAGAGACAGGCCAGGATTAATCACATCCATTGGATGTAATCAGTTTATTGTGACAATGTGTTCCCATTACCACAGGCAGCTGTCATCAAGGAAAAAGCCAAGAAGACAGATATGAAACAGCAGCACGGATGTGGAATCCTCAACAATTATGGTGAGAGGACTTTCAAAGCAAAGTAAGTTCCAATCACTTTTTTTTGATAAAATGTAGGCTTGTCAGCCTGTGAGTGAGACTTAGGAAAAGGTCAGCTGTGAGAGTTGCAGAGCAATTAAACCATCTCTGGAACCAGTCCAGAAGATGGAGAATTAACTGTTGGAGTGTCCCTCAGAACTGGAGATGACAGCGTGTTTAACGCATGCTTTTGCCAAAGCTGTACCCCGTTCCACTGCCTACAGCTTTCAGTGATGGACACATCACTAATCAGCTAGGTAATGTACTAGTTTGAACCTTAAGCCAACCAAAAAGTCAGATTTGGCAGAATGACAGTTGTTAAAACGTTTGTTTGTAAGATATAGAAAAGCTTTTTTACAATTTAATAAGTGGATCACCTGTCTGGGCACAGAGAGGTGCTTTCATTCTGTGGCCAGTCTGATACACTAACATTGACTAGGATTATCTTATAGACATAGTCAGCTTTCATTTAAATAATAATATCAGGACTATATCTATCTGTGCCAAGTAATCTGGAACACTTTCCAGTTGCTCAAGAGTGATGGGGAATACTAGGGTGTGATTCTTACAGTTCAGGCACAACAGAAGAACCACAGACTTGGTTCCTTTCTGGCTTTACTGGTACAGATGTTGATACCCTTTTTTTTTAGCCACCAGAAATTAGATGACAAGAATGAGTATTTTCTTGAAACAATCCTGACCTACCCTATCATGTGTTAGTGACTTGCAAGGTTTCTGTTCCCTACAGTGCTTTAAAACAAGTGTCTTTTTCTCCTTTTCTTCCTAGCCACCTTGCTCGTATGAGCCAGAAATACCCCAATGCTCCATTTGCAGAACTTGTTCAGATGGTCCACGAAGTGAAGAATGTCTACAAAGAGTGCTGTGATGGGGACATGGTAGAATGCGCAGATGACTGGGTGAGCTCACTATTTCAAAACAACGTTTACATATTTGTAAAATGTTTAGAAAGGCAGTAATTTGTGCAGCTAGGTGTTCACAGTCCAGGGAACATTAAATTTGTACTCAGCACTGCTGGAAGGTTCCTCAAGCACTGGAAAGCTCAGGATCAGCAAGTTGACTCTTACTGGAATTAGGTTTTGGCCCAGCTCCGGATCTAGCCCTGTCTAATCATGAGGACTACAAGCCATTGCTTACAGTCTATCCAGTGTGTTTGGCCAAAATCAGAACTTTATCAGGGAGGTTGTTTGATGGTATTTATTCACTTCAACTCAATCATAAATAAACAAAAAGAAAGCAGAGGCAAAAAGGCTGCAAATTTTTCTCCTGTCCTGTCGAGTGTACTGCCATTAATCCAGCTTTCCTGTAGTGCCAATGAATGGTAGAGAACAGATTAACAAACCTCTGCAATAGTGAGATGATTTCAGTATTGGCTGGCTGACTGAAACTTGGACACACTTGTTGAACCAGCTGGTTCCAGTGCTCTGGGGTTATATCATGTTTTGTCCTCTATCAGAGCTGGGAATCTTGTCAGGACTGACAAGATCCATCAAGCATCCTTGTGACAGAGCACTCAGTGATGTGCCCTGGCTTTCCAGAGTTTGTGGTCTCTGAGTATCTAGGATCAGGAAGGGAACCAGTCATCCTACACATGCCCCGGTTCTTTCTCTTTTTGTGAAGACAGCATTTTTTAGCAAAATGCTAAGTAAATAAGTGACCTGAGTGAAAAAGGAAGAGTCTGAAGCAGAGAGAGTAAGTAATCTGTCTTTAAATTATTATTTCATAGCTTGTCTGATACTATGTATTACTTTTACAGGCAGAGCTTGTGACCTCCTTTTGCTCTAAAGAAGGTGTTTTCTCAAGTAAAGTCAAGCCCTGCTGCGAGCTGCCAGCTGTGGAACGGACCAAGTGCATCATGGAGGCAGATTTTGATGACAAACCTGCCAATCTTCCTTCACTAGCTGAAAAATACCTTGAAGATAAGGAAGTGTGTAAAAGCTATGAGGCAAACCATGATGCGTTCCTGTCAGAGTAAGTAGTGCCAACAGCATTCCAAGGTCATTGTCCACCTGAGGAAATGTCCTTGTTATTGCTGCACTGTGCTTGATGAAAGCAGCACGTTATTCAGGAGCTCTGTCTGCACCTGTGCCTTTCAGGTTTGTTTATGACTATTCACGAGGCCACCCCGAGTACTCCACACAGCTGATTCTGAGGGTTACTAAGGGATATGAAACGCTCATGGACAAGTGCTGCAAGACAGACAACCCTGCTGAGTGCCGCGGAAACGCTGTAGGTGCAAAGCTTTGTTTGCAGATGACTAGAATGCTTGGTTGGTACCTGTCATGAAAGAATTGTGTTGAGAAGCTCCTACAGAAGAGCAGACAGGAAGCTTTTGGAGAGACTAATTCCAGGGGAAGTTAATGTCCCAGTGGGAGATGAAGCAGCCCATGGCAAGGATACAGGGTTATCTCAGACCACAGAGTAATTTCATTTGTGACATTACATTATCTCAGACTGTCTGATGCCTCTGTATGTCAAATGTGATTCTGCTTGTCCTGAGGCTGACAATTAGTAGCTCAATTATTCTCTGAGCTCCATGGCCTACACTGAGTATGGCTGCCCAGGGATTGTGATGGCAATGTGCGTGACCAGCACATAGAGACACCTCAACTTAGGTCTGATCCACAGCTCAGTCACACACAAGACGCAGCATAAGCTGAGTTCCTGAAAGCTTTGGCCAAGAGGTGTTCCCCTCGTGGTTGATAATTATCTGAAATATTTACTCGATTTAAACAAATAAACATAAACCCCCCCCAGCATAAACTGTTTAGAAAATAAGTCCAACAGATAATTAGTTTAAATTAAATTTTAAAAATGTGGCTGCCTTTTTCAAGGAAATTTCTGTTAGAACTTAAGACCCACTAGGGAATCAAATCCTGTCTATGCCATCCTGGCTATACAGAAGTGATCAACCTTGCAAAACGAGTATTTTGTAGTTAAAGTTTAGCAGAGGTCAGCAGTTACATTTGTATGACTTACCAGCAAGTCCTGCTCTAATATTACTAATAAATTTGTACTTGTTTGCAGCAAGAGGAACTGAACAAGCATATCAAGGAAACTGAGGATCTTGTGAAGACCAACTGTGAACTGTTCAATACCCATGGCCAGGCAGAATTCCTTAAAAAGTGAGTGATTCCTGATAAATATACTGGAGTGTAATGAATTTCACTGGCTGCTTTGGGCAGACTGATTTGGTCTTCACTTCTATTTTCCCTGAAGTGGGCTAGATGTTCTTGTATTTGAGGAATGCTCTACTAACAGTCATTTTGCTTTCACTTTGTCAGAATTCTGTTCCGCTACGTTGGGAAAATGCCTCAGGTATCAACTGACACCTTGCTTGAAATTGGGAAGAAAATGACAGCTGTTGCCAGCAAGTGCTGCAATCTTCCTGAGCAGAAGCGCATGGCCTGTTCTGAGGGCTATGTGAGTACATGGATTTATTCTTTTCCCTTCTCCCCTTGGAGATTTTTCCTGTTCGCAAAAATTACTGAATTCTGGTGATATAGCAAACACATTGATTTGTCATAAACACCACACTAAGCATCTACCTAACGGAATTGCAAGTCTGTTCATTTTTGAATGGATGTGAAAGCCTAAATAGCTATCTGATGGTTACTTTGTGAGAATTTTAGTTCAAATTTGCTTTCCCTCAGAAAGCAAAAGTAAGTTCATAGAATCATAGAATTGGGAATCATAGAACCATATAATGGCCTGGGTTGGAAGGAACCTTAAAGACCATCCAGGTCCAACACCGGGCCATGAGCAGGAACACCTTCCACTGGACCAGATTGCTCAGAGCTCCATAACACGACTGTGGCAGGCCGCATTTGGGAAAGCTAAATAAGTGTCCTAAAACCCTCAAACCTACTGATTGTAGCCCAATGCCCAGACTGTTTGCCAATGAAGAAATGCCTTACTCCAGGAATACCTATCTATTTTAAACACATGCCATTTCGCAGCAGGTGTTGCATTCAATAGCTTCCACTTCCAGCTATGCTATTGTGATACAAACGTCACCTAGTTGCTGTGTTTTTGGGAAGACCTAACTCACCTTTGCCCTTTTCTTTTCAGCTGAGCATCATCATTGAAGACATGTGCAAGAAACAGAAGAGCACACCTATCAATGACCAGGTGTCACAGTGCTGCAATGAACTCTACTCTTACAGGAGACCATGTTTCACTGCCATGGGCGTAGATACCAAATATGTGCCTCCACCATTTGACCCCATGATGTTCAATTTTGATGAGAAAATGTGCAATGCGCCCCCGGCTGAGCGCGAAGCAGAGCAGCTGAAGTAAGCTCCAAGAAATACCTTGTAGGGAAGCTTTTGAAGTGTAGCACTTTGGGGAGTGCAGAAGGAAGCTACACCCTGTTTTGTCATCTGACTGGGGCTTCACTAGTGACAGAGAAAACCAGATGGAGCTATGTGTTTGCACGGACCTGGTCAGCCTATAACATCATGTAGTTTGGAAGAGGCAAAATGGAGTTTTTTCTTCACTTACAATCACTCTCTTAACTGACCAGTTTCATGTAGGCTCACTGCCAGTGCAAATCTTGAGCTGTACTTAATTAAGACAACATACAGATAATTTCCCTAAGTTTTTGCCCAGCTGTAACTGAGTTAACACAAGACAAACAGATGGTTGTGTTACACTGGGAGTTTGGAGTCACCAACAGGCACAGACTCATATAGGCAGGACAAAAAACCCCTCGTAAATGAGCTGTGCCTAGGGGGAATGGTGTCTTGTAAAGTGAGGAATCTAACTACAGCAGGCAAGATTATTGTGTCTCGTGGCTTTGTTTTCAGATTGCTCATCAACCTCATCAAGCGCAAGCCCCAGATGACAGAAGAACAACTAAAGACAATTACTGCAGGTTTCACTGCCATGACGGATAAATGCTGCAAGCAGTCAGATGTTGACTCGTGTTTTGGGGAAGAGGTACTTTCTATCTCTTTAAAAAAAAACCCAACAAAACAAAGCAAACCCACACATGCAGAAAAAAAACCCAACACGACAAAAACATCCAAACCACATCTACAGGAACCTGGAAACTGTGCACTAGAAAGTTGTTCTGCAAACTGCTGTGGTCACTTGTCCATGTGCCCTTACAATAAATGGCCAGAGCTTAATGTGTATCTTGGCTGCACAGATTATAGTCAATGAACAATTTCACATGGAAAAGTTGTCTGGAGGTAACTTACTCAAACCACCTGCAAAAAGCACATCTCAGTCCTAGATTAGATTAAGTTCTCTCAGGCCTTGTCAGAAGAGCCAAATATCTCCAAGCCACAGCTGAAAATTATCCATGTGTAGAATTTAACTTTATCTCTAGCATACATAAACTTCCTTTTGTGCTACAGATCCTTACAAAACTCTGGGACTACCAGTAAAAAGTGCATCTGGATCAATTCTCAGAAATGCCTAGCAAATACAGATATATTGGGATCAGCTGATGACGTCACAGACAAAGTTTATCTGGAGCCATATGGCATTGCCTGGAAGTATAAATGACAGTTTGCAGTAGCAACCTCATTGTAATGTAGGGCGCAGAATTATTACTAATATCTTAAACTGCTTACTAATTTAATTCCTTTTTTATTTATATCCAAAGTGTTACATAGTTAAATATATTGGGAAGACTTAGGAAATAATTATTTTGTCTCTAATCAGTTCCAAAAGTTTCTTTTCTACTTTGGCAAACTTTGAAGATACACAACATCCAGGGGCACATAGGTTCTAGGATCAGGAAGTATCATCTGAATTATCCTTTGAACTGTAATTCAGGCACAAGTTTAAGTTTCTAACAGTTCCTTCTCAAGCACAACCTACTCTTCTCCTTGGTTTCTCTCTCACAACTGTTTGTGTTCTTTTCCTAGGGTGCTGCCCTAATAGTCCAGAGCAGAGCCACATTAGGAATTGGTGCTTAACCCAAGGTAGGTAATAGCAGTAATGCACAAATACCTTTGTCTGTCGGTCTGTCTGCCCCTTCCTGCCCACCCTTCCATCCACTTAACTTATTTCCAAAAAGCATCCAACTTCCCTTTAACCACCACCTGTGCTTTCCCTAGTTGTTTTACTATCTGCCACTGCACAGGGCTCAAATAATTGAAGTACTAACAGTATGCTGCCATTTTGCAAAATACTCCCTTTTATCTCTCCAATCTAGGTTGCCTGTGGGGAAAACATGAAGAAAAAACTTCCTGTGTAACTTCTCCCACCCCTTACCCTTTTTTCTTTGTTACTGAATGAATATTTCATTATTCTTCTGTGTTTTGTCACACTATGTGCTTTTCAATTCCTTTACTTAAAAAAAAAATAAAGGCTTTATAAAACTGCACCTGTCCCTGTCTGCTGGTGACTACCATAAGGCAAAACTCTGCAGCGCTGCCTACACCAAATGGCAATTCAAAGTAGGATATATGGACAGAGAGTCTCTATTTCAGGGTTTTTTTTTCTGTTTATTAGTCTTGGAAAGTTTTTGTGAAGGAATGTAAGTGGTAAGACACTTATCAGACTTTAATACCCTGATTCGGTTGCATGTTGATTTGAGGCTTTACTTCAGCCATTATAATTACATAATAAGAGAAGTTTCAAAGGTACTGCTCGAGCTAAAGATGATGATTAGCAAGGAGCTCTTCAAAAAAAAAAAAAAGGATTACTTTTACACCAGCCACAAATGAAGCATCTCTTCATTTGCAAAGAGCTGCTAACAGCCCTCCTCTAAGACACTTTTCATGCCTTAACTAGTTTTTAAAAAAGCTTTTAAAATTTTCTCCTGAAAAGTTCACCACCTAAATCATGCCCTTCAGGACAGGAAACTCCCTGGGGACACATTTCCTGGTCCTATGCCAACAAAACCGTGTGACTTGCTAGGACATGTGTCATTTCACCGGCCCGGGGAGGCTCGGCCCGTGGACTCCCCCAGCCCCGGCAAAGCCCTCAATCCCACCACCGCCCACCCGCTCCGCACTGCGCTGCCGCTCCCTCCCCGCAGAGCGCGGAACGGTGAAAGCGCCGCTCCTAGCGCCGCTGCTTTTGTGGCCCCGCCCCGGAGCCCCCGAAACACCTATGCGGGCGTCCCGGCTTCACCGCCCGGGGCTCTGTACGAGAATCTGAGCCCGGTGCTGCCCCGGGAGAGGCGGGGACCGCGCTCCCGCTCCTCTCTGTCCCGGCGCCCCGAACGCGGCGGCGGCGGCTGCCCGTGAGCAGCCCGGTGTGAAACGTGAGGCTGCCGCCGNAGGGCGGCGCGTGCCGGGCCGAGGCGGTCCCCTCACGTTAAACACCGGGCTCCCCTCACGCTGCGTGAGGCTCCACCTTTTCATTTGGGGTCCCCGGGGCCATGGTCTGTCAGCTTCCCCGAGGAGGCTCCGGCAGTGAGGGGCGAGACGTGCCACATTTCACACGAGGCTAGTTCGAGGTCCGAGGCTGACCCTAATCGAGCCCTCTTTAGCCGAACTCAGCCGAACAGAGAACCCTTACAAGCCGGCCAAACCGAGCCGACTTCAGCCAAACCGAACCGAGCTCGGCCGAACCCCGCCTCNGCCCGCTCTCTGGGTCCGGCCGAGCTCGGCTCGGTTCGGCTAAAATCGGAGCCGCTTGCCGGGTTCGGCCGTACTCGGTTCTGTTCGGCCAAGCTCGGTTCAGTTCAGCCGAACTAGGAGCCGCTCGCTGCGTGCGGCCGAGCTCAATTCGGTTCAGCTGAACTCGGTTCGGTTTAGCCGAACGCGGAGCCGCTCGCTGCCTTCGACTCCGCTCGGCTCGGCTCNGCGTTCGGCCAAACCGAGCCCTGTTCTGCCGAACAGAGGCGAACCTTATGATCTGGGCCGAACCGAATTGAGCTCGGCCCGACCCGGCCTCCTGCTCTTGTGACCATTAATGAGCGCGTGTGATGGGCTCTTAGGTCAAAGCATTTTCCCTGTTCATCTCCCTGCCTCTGCTTTCCTCCTGCCCTCCATGTGCTGTTTCAGCCCGCTGAACTTCATACCCCACAACTGCTTTGGCTCCTCTTTACNGCTGAAACAGCACATGGAGGGCAGGAGGAAAGCAGAGGCAGGGAGATGAACAGGGAAAATGCTTTGATCTAAGAGCCCATCACACGCGCTCATTAATGGTCACAAGAGCAGGAGGCGGGGTTCGGCGGGACTCGGTTCGGTTCGGTTCGGCTGAACTCGGAGCACTTAGCAGGGGTTCGGCCGAACTCGGCTTGGTTCGGCCGGACTCGGAGCCGCTCACTGCCTTCGGCGAAGCTCGGCTCAGTTCGTCCAGACTCGGAGCCAATCCCCGGGTTAGGCCGAGTTCGGCTCGGTTCGTCCGGACTCGGAGCCGATCGCTGCCTTCGGCCGAGCTCGGTTCGGTTTAGCCGAACGCAGAGCCGCTCGCTAGCTTCGACTCCGTTCGGCTACGCTCGGCTCGGCTCCCTGAGCGGCGAAAGCGGCGCCGCCTCACGTTACACACGCACCGCTCGGTGTTTTCTTGCTGCCGCGTCCCGCGGGCAGCCCGGCCATCGCACGGACACGAACGGGAGCGCGGGGTCGGGCAGGAGCTCATTAGGCAGTGACTGCAGTCGCACTAATTAATGCCCTCGAGAGCAGGAGGCGGGGTTCGGCCGAGCTCGGCTCGGCTCGGCTAAAGTCAGAGGCGCTCACCGGGTTCGCCCGAGCTCGACTCGTTTCGGCTGAAATCAGAGCCGCTTGTCGGATTCCCCCGAACTCCGCTGAGTTCGGCCAAACTCGGAGCCCCTCGCCCGGTTCGGCTGAACTCGGTGCCGCTGTGGCGTTCTGCCGACCTCNGCGGCGCCGCTTTCCCGCGCGGCGCCTCGGCCCGGCCCGCGCCGCCCTCAGGGAGCCGAGCCGAGCGGAGTCGAAGGCAGCGAGCGGCTCCGCGTTCGGCCAAACCGAGCCCTGTTCTGCCGAACAGAGGCGAACCTTATGATCTGGGCCGAACCGAATTGAGCTCGGCCCGACCCGGCCTCCTGCTCTTGTGACCATTAATGAGCGCGTGTGATGGGCTCTTAGATCAAAGCATTTTCCCTGTTCATCTCCCTGCCTCTGCTTTCCTCCTGCCCTCCATGTGCTGTTTCAGCCCGCTGAACTTCATACCCCACAACTGCTTTGGCTCCTCTTTACTCTCCAGTAAATCCAAATTTCCCTACTTCTCTCATGTCTCTCTCTTTACTGTATTCCTTACCTTTAACAAACCGTCCCGACCCCTAAGCTTTGTTTTCGGTTAGATTCGGCTCGGTTCGGCTGAACTCGGAGCCGCCCCAACCGCGCCCCTAGAGCGGCCCTGCAGCGCGCTCTGCCGAAGCCCAGCCGGTGCTGCGGCCCCACAGCGGCGCTTCCGGAGCTGAAGCGGCGCTGAATCGCTCTGGCGCTCGCTGCACGGGTCAAACGCCGGGCACAGCCGGGCCTGCACTCCGTCGGCGGAGTGAAACAGCCCCTGCCACACCCAGCCCTGTGTCCCTGGCTCCCAGAATGGGACCCGTGTCACCCCACAGTGGCAGCCAGGTTTGCTCCCTGATCACGCTCGGTGAGAAGCGATCCCAGCTCTCCCCCGTTCCCGAACGGCCACTGCTGTCAGAGAGGCCCGGCGTGGAGAGTCGCATTTCACACGAGACAGTTTCTGCCTGAAACTGCCCTCTGTGAGCCTGCAGCCCAGCACGTGGCTCTCACACACTGCAGCCCCCGAGGAAGAGGCTCATTTCTGCAGCACTTTTTATTACACAGGAACATGAATCTTGGTCAAAACTCTTTTACATCCCGAGTCTTTTTTTTTATTCTTTCCTGTAAGCAGTTCGATGGAGTCCGAGGCCTGCTGCAGCATGGAGGGACTGGGCCAGCTTTGCACAGACCACCCCTCCTCTGCTACTAGAACAGCAATGCCTGTGTGCAGACTGCAGGAGCAGATCAGCAGGGGCCACCACGTCAGGGGAAGTCCAAGTGCTCCTTCTCAGGGAAACATCAGCAGCTCTTGCTGCCCCTGTGATGCTCCAGGAGAGGCTTTCGCAGAGCTGCTGTGCCCTGCACCTGCCCTGACAGGTGCCTGTTTCTTCTCTTTGCTGAGGAGGGGACCTAAGCCAGTGAGGGGACTTGGTCCTGATCATACAAACAATGACCCACTCTATCCCAGACAGACAACCCCTCATGGATGCACCAGGCAGAGCATACCCACTCCTTACTGGCTTCTGGCAGGGCACAGTGGCCAGGAGGTCACACAACAGCCAAATTTGTGTCCTTGGTCCTCTAGGACAAATGTGGTGACCACATGTTGCCCAGAACAGCACTGGTGTAGCTGCAGTTTGGGACTTGCTGGCTGTGAGGGCTGCAGGGCCCAATGGGCTTCTGTGGGCAGGGAACATCAGGTCCTTGCTGCCCCGTTTTACCACTTCTGGTTTAACTACTGAATGTCACCTCTCAGGGCACTCAGGGACTCCAAAGTTACAGACAGACATGCAATGAAGCCTGCCCTCCAACAGGGCAGCCAAGAACATTGTGTCAGCATCTGCAAGAGCTGCTCTAAGCTTTAATTCCTACAGACACCGCACTTCCCACCCTTCCGAGGGAACGGCAAGTGCTGCAGCACCATTACCAAGTTCTCCTTTCAGCTCAGGCCCAGGGAACACAAGGCAGAGCACGAGCCAAAGGGACAATGACTTCCTCATCTGCTTTTCTTCCCCTTGCAAGAAGCCAAGCTTTAACCAGACATCAATGGCTTTCCCAAGGATTATCAGGCAGCCTGCTGTCTTCTTCTACCATGTCCAATAAATCACCATTCCAAGCTGGATGTCTCCACATGACATGCAAAACCCCAGCAATCGCTGTACTGCAAAGGCTTCTGTAAAAGCACCAGGCTTTGTAAAGGTACCAGAGCATGGGCACTGCCAGGGGAACAGGCGAGGCCTCTGCAGCAGCACGCAGGTTGCTGCTCTGTGACATCCCTCAGCTGTCCCAGCATTTCCTCTTGGGGTAAAAGCCGTCATGTCAGCTCCAATGTTGACAGACGGCGCTCTTGAACAATCTTTAATACGCAAGACTTTGTGGCACAAGTAAAACCAGGTCCTGGCTGACCCTGTGGAGTTTGACACCATTATCTCCTGCCCTTCCCCTCAGCCCCAGATAACAAGAACCAGCACAATTTACCTCACAACTCAGGGCACCGAGGTCTGAACGCTGCAGGCCCCCATCGGCAGCAGAGGGGATTGTGTTTCTCTGGAGATCTTTGGAGATCAGCAGAACCTGTAGCTGTGGAGGGTGCTCCTCTGAGGAGTTTTTGGCAACTCTGGCTTTGGGACTTCTACAGGATCCAGTTTGTTCATTCCAGTATTCCAGCTCACACAACTGTATTACTTTTCAGTCCCTTCCTAACTGCCTTTTATCAGGAAATTTTACAGCCAAGACATGCCCTCAGCAAGATACAGCCAATGGCAGCTAACAAGAGCTCCAGAGATTCCATGGTTCAGCCACACCTTATCTATGAGCAGTGCAAGAATAACCCTTTTACCAACCTTTTTGGGTAACTGCCAACAAACACAAGAAGTAAAAAAATGGGAAATTTGGGGCAATCACTTCTGCACCATCAAGAGTCAGTGACACCAAAGTGGAGAGCAAGCAACTCCAGTCTGGTTTTTTTAAAGACAGCTCAGCTCACATTCCTCCCAGCACCACTGCAATAACCATTTAAGCTGTATCCCGCAGCCAGATGCTGCAGCCTTGGCAGGGTGCGGAGGAATCCCAGCTGGGACACATCTGAAAGGAGCTCACATCCTCCCTGGGCCACACACACCCCCTCAAGGTGAGAGAAGCCACCAAAGTCAAACACTTCAAAGCACATGGTGCTGTGCTGCTGCAGCTTGCCACTGTCACCGGCCAGATCAGCAACGATGTTCTTACAATCTTTTCTTTGAGCGAGGGGTGCCAGGGCTCTACAGCCACCTGCATGCAAGAGAATTAGGGACATGGATAAATGCTGCAGACATCAGTAGTTTATTGGCATGTTTAGTCAAAACACATTCAGAATGGAAACTTAAAAGTAAAAATACTTTCCACCTGCAACAATTAAACTAGAAGCTACTAGCATATAATGCTTGACAAGTTACAGCAATAAAGATGGTAATCCACTGTCTTGAATACCTACTAAAGTCAAGATGGTCAGCCAAGTTTGTTGAAGTAGAACTGTAATGACAAAATACTCCCACCATTCACAAATCAGCAACTAACAGTAATGGTCAGTGAATCCCTTCCTTTGCTCTAAGAGGTACATTTACTATTAAGAGGGTCAAGAACACGTAAGAATCCACAGTACAGCAGGTGAGCTATCACCATGTAAACTTCTCTGGATGATGTTCCAAGGGTTCGTGTCACTTAAACAAGAAGCAAGCCTAAAAGCAGAATGGCTCAGGAGCTTTTTACTACTCGGTTTTTGTTGTCGATTATTTCCAGTGCCATTTGCCATACAAATTAATTAGGTGGCAGCAGAACACCACAGCACTACAGAAGGAAAAAAAAAACCTCCAGGCTACACAATCCACACTGGTGGCAAACTGCTAACTGATGACAGCAATTTGTCCGAGGGCTTCAAACCTAAAGAGTGGAGTTGTGTGGAGAGCAGTTCAAGTACTACAGATTTCCAGGTAACAGCTGAAATGGCAAGACCTTAAAAAAAACCCTGAAATATGCAAATGCCAATTGCTAGAAATGTGTCCCAGAAAAACGTGTATGAAAATAGTGCAAGACTTACCATGGAACACAGAAGACCTCAAGTCTGGGAGAGAACAGACAGATGCCACTTCCCCTTGCCTACAGAAAAGATGTGCAAAATCTTCCACATTACTCAAAACCAGCAAATGATTGCATAATCCAGAGACGGGCTGCCAGGACGCCCTCCCCGCTTTTGCTTGAAATTGCCCTTTTTTAACTTGAAGTCTTCCATGTTCAGAAGCAGCTGTAGGCGGTCACACTTTTGCACACACAAACACCCCCTCTGCTGCCAGCCCAGAGCCAGCATTCGTCGCACAGCCCGGCACCGGGCCCGCCCATACTGCCTGCTGCAGCGGCGGTTTATGGGAACGTGCTCCGGGACATCATCCAGAAACACCTCTCCACGGAGAGCCCACCAGTCAAACTGCAGAAGAGGATGCCTCCTTTCTATCCGTCGGGCCACAGCCACATCAGTGTCAACGTCAGCTGAGAGTTATGTGCAAAATGAGTACAAGTTTTTAAAAAAGTGCAACTGGAAAATGCAAGAACTTAAGAGCTGCTGTTTAGTTCTCTGAAAATTGCAGTATCCCTGTTTGATAAGCTCACCTTCACAAAGGATGCTTAGGTCTACCCATTACGAGCTGGCCAGAAGCGTCCACCATTCTGGACTGACTTCTGAAATTCAGGTCCAAGAGAGATTAGAACTCCACTTTCTTTAACTCTGACACTGATTAAAGAAAAGAGACAACCTGGAGACTACTTGCATGCCTTCATCCTCCCTTCCCCCCACTGCAAAAAAACCAGGCAAACTTGTTAATTGAAGAGCAAGGTGGATGATCATTTTAGCAACGTTTACTCATTGAAAGATACTGCAATTTTTTTTAATACAATTTTCCAATTATTTAAATGCTTTGCAGCCGCTTGGCTTTATAGCACAGTACTTCATACACTATACTGTACAAAATTACCAGCAATACTGGAATGATGTATTCATAGAAGGCACCATCATGCTTATTACATTACCAGAGAACTCAAATACAGTCAAGACAAGTTTCACTGTACAATGCTTCTCGAAGGGGGAAGGGGAGTGTGTTGAGCAGCCATCCCTGCACTGAAGAGGGGCAGATAGAAAAATCTGACGTGAGCTATCAATCTTGTTGCGTACTCAGGGCTACGACTTGGAAACTCTGGGTTCTGGTTACAGCTAACTAGATTCCTTCTGGAACAAAGGTGTAGTCTTATTAAGGTTTGTGTGTGTACAGAGGTTGGTCACAGCAAGCAGAGCAGATGCCCGCATCGTTCCCCAAGCTATTCTGTCTGAGTAAGAGGATGAAGGTTTTGCCTCCGATGCCTCCTGCAGCTGTCAGTATAAATAAGTTCAGAGGACCCATTAGTGCATTTTGATGAGTGCGTAAACACAAGTTTGTTTGGAGCCGAGTGTTCTAAGAAGGAAAAAAAAAAAGGCAAGCTTCTCCAATTGCACAAATTGCACTATTTGTGTTTCCAACAGTAGTAGGCAGAAACGGTAACACTTACACAAAATGTGCAGCAGAGGGTTTTTGACTGAAAGGACCTGAATTCTACTGGACATGTCCTTTAGTTCAACTTCTGTTGCAGATAGTTAACTGGTCTTTTGTTTTGTTTCTTTTCTTTTTTCTTTATTTTTAGTCCTCAATCCTCCACGTATACATTTATAAATTAAGCGTGTGACTCCTGTTGTGAAACTGGGGAAAAAAACGTCCACCTCAATTTAAAGTGGAAACCAAAGGATGTTTTCACATCAAAGAAATGATCAGAAGGGCTGTGTCACATTCCAAAGCTAAAAAAAAAAATTAACAAGAATGCAAACACGATGGATAATGTACCACTGCCAAGACTGTCTGCCCACAGTGGAGATTTCAGCGACGCTGTCCAGTGAAACGGCCTTCCATCTGCCCGGTTCCTCGTCCAGAGCCAAGTTTCTGTGCCATGCCACCTCGTGGAGGAGGTCCTCTTCCATCACGGTCCCGCATCATGCCACCACCCACTATTCCGCGGGGCCCCCCGGGGCCTCTCTCATTGCGGCGAATATCCCTGCGCTCGTCGCCGCCGCCACGCGTCTCTCGCTCACGGGCGGCTCTCGTTTTTTTCTCTTCCACGTTCAGGCGTACCTCCCCGCGGAACATTATGGGCTTATGGGGAAAAGTGGTCAAGGCACGCATTAGTCACCATGGCACAAAGTCCATTCCAAACAAGGCACACGAAATCTCTGCGCTGGCTGTGGGCCCCAGCCTTCCTTCACATACACGCCCAAGACAAACGTGACCTGTTAAGGGTTCCCTGCAGCATGCAACCTCAGCCCTATAGAACACCATTTTTACGTTCACTCAGGCAGACAAGGAATTAAAATGTTTGTCTCAAGCAAAAGCAGCCTTGTCTTTAGCCTCTTCACTGCCAGCTTTAGTCTTTTCACTTCAGGGTTGAAGCTCCTGAAGGATTGCTCTACTAGGTCTCACTCCCACATCACGGAAATAAAAACTGCGGCTTTCTCCCCTCCAGCTCCTCAAAGCAAAACTGCAAATAACCCTGCTCCCTCCTCTCGACCCCAGGGTGCAGAATTCAGAGATCCATGTGATGCCCTTTGAAAGGTTACCTGTTCCACTTTCACTAAGGATCTCTAAAAATAACCTCTGAACTCTGTGTGGACTATTTGTGTAGAGGTAAAAAACCCAAATTCCCCATGATGCAGTGTGAGGAATGCTGGCAAAGCTTTTGAAGCTACAGCAGTCCTGACAGAATGGATATGCCAAAACTGTTTTTCTTTCAGCTGTTTTTTTGAATGCCAGAGCCAATGGCAATGCAAACTAGGATGGCCCACAATACTTGTAATGTACCCACTACCAATACTTACTTTTGCAACTAAAATTCGCTGGACCGGCTCAGAATCGTCAAATACCACGAAACCAAAATTAGGCAGTTTTCCTCCCACTCCTTTAGTATTTATGCGAAGTTCTA
The DNA here is from genome assembly GCA_013399835.1 of Leptocoma aspasia. NCBI lineage: Eukaryota > Metazoa > Chordata > Aves > Passeriformes > Nectariniidae > Leptocoma > Leptocoma aspasia. The sequence goes on from VXAX01005169.1 coordinate 225,746, forward strand.
CCACATTTCCAAAGCCTGGAGAAACACAAGGGAAGAGACACTTCATAAAAACTCACAGTGCCAGCTCTACCCTCTGCTCATTCCAGGCATCTGTAGTGTGGCACTGTGTAAAAGCTTACCCATGTAGTCCAAATCAGTGTTATGTGACTTTTTAACACAGTTTTCCATCTTAGTCCCTGCAGCTGTAATCACTACTTACTCATGAAGAACTCTTTCAGTTCACTCTCATCAATATCGTGTGGCAAGTTCCCAACAAAGAGCTGGTGGCTGTCTGGATAGCGAATTATCCGACGATTATCCGACTCATTCTGCTCCATGTCTCCCCTTCCTACCATCAACACAAAGAGGAAGGTAGAACCACTGAGGTTAAAAGATGTGCGTAAATCTGGATGAACACATCTATGGGCAGCAACAAGCATATCCATTCCAGCTGGCTTGGACTCCACATCATATTCCCTTCATTTCTAGTTGAAGGTAGCAGGCACAGGCAGTTCGTGATCAGCCAAAACTGACACAGGTACAGACAAAGCTTCAGCAGACACCTCTCATCATTAACCCATCCCAAGCAGACACACAAGCTCATCCACGTTACCTGGCCGAGGTCCTCGTGGTGGAAAACCCGGTCTTTCCCTGGGACGCTGCTCACGAACGCGAGGCGGTTGAGACTGAGCTTCAGGTTTAGTTTCCACTCTTGGCTAAAAGAGGAGAACATGCATTATTTAACAGTGGCCCGGTAAAAAAAGAACACCAAACCCCCAAACTCACCAAAACAAAAGCCCCCACAACACAAGACATTGGTAAGTAGCATGCACAAAACAAACTCTGGAAGATAGACATCGATGTCAATGTGTTTGGGAGTGGTTTTTTCACCTAAATTCCTCTGTACCAATCCAGGACTGCAGTGTTCATTTATCACTGTTAAAAGGTGCAAAGCAAACATCTCTCAATCAGAGCATCTCCCCAAAACACAACTAAGGTGAATTTTCCATGTTTGACCAGGCATTGAGACTCCAACGTTCCGTTATTCACAAATCCCTCAGCCTGACTTAAATTGCAGAGGGCATAAAGCTTCCTCAAGCCAAGCTCAAACTTCATGGATTAGGAGCCAGTCCAAGATGAACACAAAGAGGTGGGCAAATCACATGTTCTGTCCAAGTCCCCGAGGAATTATTTTCCTCCAGTGCAGAACAACTGTATGAAAACTAACAAAAGGAAAGAGGAGAACAAAAGCCCTCGGAAGTGTAGTAAGTATTTCCTGAAATGAGTTTCTACAGACTACCTCTTAGAATACGCTTCAACTTTCCTGACATCAAGACCGTGATGCTCAAAGTACACCCTTCATATTCAGGTACTAAAACACACATTCCAATTTTCTGCAAGCTAAAAATTTGCTTTATGAGAAATAGACAAAACAATAAAAATGTTTTTATGCAGACTGCTGGTCACTGAAGCAATTCCCAATATTTTTAAAATTCCATTTTCTGTATAACAGTTAAGCAGCTGCTTGTGTGCTGGGTTCTTATCTTAGAAAAAGAAAATTATCCTTAGGAGCACAAAACTACACAAGTAGCCTGCAAGTAAGATTAAACACAAGGTGAACAGCTATAGGCCCAGACTGCTGGGGAGAAGTAGTTTATATTAAACAACTCCCTTATTTTCCTTTAAGGACTCAGAACAACTGGCAGCTCTCAACAGAGTACTTCCCAGGGAAAAAAGACTGGATTTTACATGCAACATGCAAGTGTTACACACCAAACGAATGTCTTAGCCTTCCTATCACTTGTGCTCTACATAGCTAGGCACTAGTCTGTCCCTACAATACTTCTAGGATCACTTTTTCAGTTCCAAGAACAATCTCAGAAAAATCAGCCTTCCTGTTAAATCTTATTCCATTGTGTTCCATGAGTCACTGGAGCTCGTCTGCCATCTTTCACTCACACATCTTGAGTGCATCATAAATTACACCTCAAAAGCAAAACCTGATACCTTCAGACCCCCATTTCTCAGTATCAGACTTAAACTCCCTCCTTCTGTCAGCCCCAGCCAAGACCTGCTAAGTCACTGATGTCCTGCTGTTAAATCCCAAGTAACAGCGACCTTGTACCTGCTCGCTTTGTGTTTCACGGAATTTCTCACCCAGAACACAAACAGCTGATCTCTCTGCTTGTTTTCTAAGGAGTACCATCCTTTTTTATAGAAAAAGACTGCCTCAGTGCCTCAAGAGGAAAACCCTTGTACAGAACGGTGCTCCCCAAAAAACTGCCATGATTGGCAGCACCACAAGACTCCAGATCAGGGCTGCCATTTACAGCCCAAGCAGCAGCTCATTGCAACTCCCATCTTCCAGCATGTCCCAGCAAGCACAGAGTGGATGGAAGGACACTGAGTATGGAGTTCAAGAGACCCAAATTACCACAGGAGCCAAGTATGCCACAAACCTCAGACTGGTGGAGCTTTGCCAAGCATTAAGGAAAAGGTGGCATTTTTGTCAACAATTGTCTCTTCAGGAGCTCACTTGGGGAGGGAGAGCAACTCACCCCAAAAGACAAGAATCAGACCCTGCCTACCCCTGCCCCTCTGCAGCCCTATTACAAACAGTGCAGTAATAAAAACGGTAAAATAACTGAGAAGATAAAAATAACTGAAAATGCTGTAAGGAAAAGTCCCAGTTTATCAATGCAGGCAGGTAGAGTCCTTATCATCCACAATTAGAAAAAGAGCAAGAAATGCTAACCTGTCTCACTCTACAGCTGTAAGGAAACAGCCCTGAACTGGTTTATATCCAGAACAGTATGTGTGCAGTCCTTTGAGGAGTTAACACTACAGTGGCTGTATTTTTAACTTGATTAGAAGGGGGGGGACAGAAACTGGAGTGACGCAGAGAAAAGAATGAGCAGGGCAGTTATTTCTCTGTAACATCTCTGGCACCAGCTGAACAGCATCTCAAAGGAGCCACCCACCCACCCACGAGAGCATCTTCTGTCCTCGTTTACATGCACAGTGTCTGGCACTAATGGATCCGTGAGAACAGCAAAAAGCTGCTGCTGAATTGCAGCTCCTTGTTCAGGTGCCTTTTCTACCAGATTTCTACACACCATGTCTAAAATACTTTCAAGAAAAGGAGCTCAGAACTGACTAATTCTGGCTACAGAAGAGCTGAGAGTTGAAATTCCTGCCCGTCAGTGTTGTTCAGAAACTTCCACACACCATTACTTAAAACATAAAGTCAAAGCAAAAGAAAGCAAAAGGCACAAAGCACAACAAGCAACAGAGGCAACAGAAGAGTTTAAGGGGACATCTATAAGCTACCTCCTGCTCTCCTGGGCAGATAATTTGAAATTTTTGCAGCCATATTACAACCATCCACCTTCTCTGTGGCAAATAAATTAAAACCAATTTTGGCTTTGAGTAAGGAAAATCTATCCTGCACTAGAAAACCCACAGTTTTTACAGATTAAATATCACCTAGGTGTTCAAAGCCCTGTTTAAGCTGATGAAGACAGACAGACTTCCCAAGACATTACATAGCCTTTACTTGACGTCCATGATAGCTCCAGCTGACCAGAAACAACACCATATAACGTGTTGGGGTTTGTTTGTTTAATTTTCTTTAATTTTTCTCTTTTTCTTCCCTGTTTCTTTTTTAACATGCATTTGGCTGAAGGCTAGTCCTAGACAGAGATGTCTCTGTTACCACAAAATCGAGAAGAAACCAGTTCAAGAACAGCTGCAGCTATTCTACTGAAAACTGCAGCCTTTCAAAAAGGTTGGACAGGCAACTCAAGATACAGCACTCTGGCACACCCTATCAATGCACAGGGGTCAAGGACACATTTTCTGGTTTGAGCACTTTTATACAGATGGAGGAAGCTAAATTGAGAGTCTCAGAATGTCTCACACCACCTTGGCATGAGCGGGACATGAGCTGTCACCGGGTCAAACTTGCTCTCCTCTTTTTCCTCCTCACCCAGTCAACCTAGGAATGGGAAGATAGCATTGTCCTGGCAAGGAAATGTGAATCCTTCCATTCCTCACACAGTCATAAGTTGGTACAGGGTTCTGTAACAAGCTGATTATCAATGGATAATGAAATCCAGCATAGTCCTGTGGATGTTAGCCTTACAAGGCAATCTTGCACCTCAGAAACGGTGCACTCTTTTTACTGCTGGGCCAATTTCCACCAATGCCCTTTTCAAACACACTTCAGAAAAGTAACATTTGTGGGGAATTGGTGTTTCCCCTTTAAACCAAACCATATGTCATTAGGTAAAAAAAACCCAGGAGTGATTTCCTGTTTCCACAAGAACAGATTTTAACATTACTGTCACCCAAAGTTACACCAGTTACACGTTCGTGCCTTTAGTTGCGACAAGGAGGTGAGTGCATTAACATTTAAGACACAATTAATTTGTGCAATTTAAGTCAAACAAGTTGATCTGTTAATTTAAGAAACTGAAGGAGTTTGCAGAAGTAATGAGACAATCCAAGGTGTTCACAGATGGGTTACCTGTGAGACTGGTGCTTTAACATGGGGTGGAATTCCAGAGGAAGAAACAGTACCACTAGGAGGCAGGTTTTTACTGGTCACTGAAGCCCAAGAGAAAGCCTGCAGGAAATGCAACAAACCTAGGCTACTAATCACGGCAAACCACTGACATTCCTACAGGGAAACTCATCTGCTAAAAATACACTCTTGGTTCATATCTGACTGTTAAATAATGGTTGTGCAAGCATTACAATGGAGGTAGGTACAGAAGGGTTTGCAGTTCCAGCTGTCTGTGGATTCCAATGGCATGGAACAAGCGTGTACTGTGCCCACTCACTACCGCTACTCAAGTGAGCCCGCTGCCCTCAGCATTCCCAGATAACTGCTTTCCATGATGTAACCAAACCTAGGACTAAAAACCCTCTAGTGTTAAGCGTCTTTTGCACAAAGAACGGAAGCAGATGCCTGAAGTTACAATCAAAAATGGAGAAGAGAAAAAGGATTGGAAAAAAAAAATACAGGAGACACACTGGAGCTAGGAAATGATCTCGCTCCAGCTCTCCCTGGCTGCTCCCAGCACTTTGCAAGCCTGCAGGTGTAACCACTCCAGAGGACACATGGTGTGCACTCTGGTTTCTAAGATTAGGCATCCTGCCTCTAGGAGACACTCAATGCCCCCAGATTAGTTTTGAACCTATGCTGCAGCTATTTTGCAAGCGTCAGTGTGTTCAATTTCTTTTCAAGGAAAGAGCAGCAGTTTCCATTGTGTGAGATTTTTGGTAGTGGTAGCTACAGGTGTTTTCTTAACGTGTAACTGCACATTTAGAAATGCCTACACATGCATACACCCACACACACACTTTACAAGAAGAGCTTAAAATCTACAATAGGTGATGAGCAGTACTTAGAAATAACATTTTTTTCCTTTTTTAGTGAAACTTCACATTTTTACAAGTTCAAAGGTCAAGCCTAATTGTTCATATAGCATGACACTGAAGAGAGGTACCAGTTTAGCCACCCAAAAAGGCAAAGTTTAAAGGCCAATCTGGTTTCCATCTGCACTTAGTAGCACAGATATGACTTATAACTAACCTTTGGTGGTTCTTGCGGTAGCGAAACAGGTTCTACAGGAGGTGGAGATGGAGATTTCTCTTCTAGCTCCTCAAGGGTCTTTTCTTCTACTTCAGCTTTCAGCTCCTCAGCTTTTGTTTCAGATTCCAATTCTGGCTCAGGCTCATGAGAAGATTCTTCCAGTGCCTCCTCTATCCCATTGCTACAATAGTCAAATGCATTTTATCAGCTTATCAATTGCTTTTGCATTTTATCACATTTTGTAAGCTGTGCTACGGCAACAGCTCTGCTATGGAAAAGATTGTTGTGTCTCCGTTTGCTACAACGTGGTTTGTACGTATACAACACAGCGAGAAGTGAAGCTGTACTCCCCTACTGGGTACAAAACCAGATTTTACTTCTGCTGAAGCAAAACATGTTCTACAGTTCTCTGCTGAGAATCACACAGCCTTTTAACCCTGGAGAAGAGGTGCTCAACTCAAGAACTGCTGCTTTTAAAAGAATACAAACACAGTGAGGACCAATGGACAATTAAGCTACACATATAAACAAAGCCAATTCTGGAACGAAACCTACTGTTCCTTTACCAAAATTCTACACAGCTTCCTTACCAAAGCAGCTGTGAGTCCCATTTACAGAAAATCACATGCAACTTCTTCTCTGCTCTGTGTGGTTGAAAGGTAGGGGTTCTGAATATCTTCTCTCTTCCTCCAGCCCAGAATCCTACCTCACCTCCAGTCACCTGTCTATACAGCTCCTGACACAGGTCACCATGTGCCCAAGTGACTCTATGATGAACAATGCCTTTACAGCCTCTTTCCAAATGACACAGTAACCCCAAAACAAGACCTGACTTCATGCTTTCAGGCATCCAAAACTTACTGCATTATCTTGAGCAAACCACTGCCAGAATTCCACTTTTCCATCAGACTTCTCATGAGAAGCATTAAGTGACTTATGTTTAGTATTATCACTGATGCACTCAGCAGGTATTGTCTAGTGATGTCTTACGTGTTTTTTTTTTAACAAGGGAACCAGAAAGTCAGTTCTGGCCCTCATTACACCACTACTACGTTTCAAAAAAAGCACAGGGTTTGGTGTTGTCTGTTTCTTGTATTTGTGGGAGTTATTTTGTTGTTTTTAGTATTTTTTTTACAAGGTCATAAATATCTTTTTTCTTTAATCTTGTTTACGTTTGCAGACACTCAGGACAGAGACTTAGTCTTCCAATACAGCTGTACAGCAGCCTCTCAAAAAGTACATCTTTCTCTCAGTTCCAAGTGATATCCAAATTTGAGTAACATATCAAGATGCCCCTGCTCAGTGCAGGGTTGGACTAGATGACCTTTAAAAGGGCCCTTCCAACTTAAACTATTCTGTGATCAACGATCCTTTTGTTAACACACCTGTGACATCAGTCACATCATTCCAAACGTACTGTTTCAAGTCTGAATTACAAAGATTCCATTAAGTGTGTACATACATGGGGGTCACTCCCTTTTCATCTCACTTTTGAGACCAGAAGTGAAAATAACTACCAACATTAAATAATACCCCATTTCCTCTGCTCAATAAAGAAGCAATGACTCAAAATAATGTAATGTTAACTTAACAAAGATCCCTCTCAAAATAAGTGTATTTTCCTAAACTAGCTGTTAAATCACATCCAGAACCTAAGCAAAGCAATTCTGTCATTTTTATTAAAAAAGCAACTTCATATAATAAAAAGGACTTCTTACGTTACAGGATGGTTTTCATAGTAAGTACTGCTTGCATTCTCTTGCACGGGTTCAGGTGATGGTTGTCTTTCCTCCTGCTCTTCTTCCACCTCTTCTTCTGACTCTGACACAAAAAAACCAACTTGTCATCTCCTATAGATCACCACAAGTGTACACGAGCCGCAGTTAAAATAAAAGCATATTAAATTAGTAGCAATCAAAATAAAACTTCACCTACAAAGCATGGTAAAATTAGCTGCAAAAAAGATGGAAGAGTCTGCCTCTTAGTCAAGACGCTTGGCTGTTTACGATTTTCACAAAAAGAGGAAGCCAGAGACATATTACTTCTAGGAAGTTCTGGGAGGAGGTTTTGAGGATCTTTTAAAGCAGTCGGTGCTTTTCATATGGTGGCAGTGCCTTTATGAGGCACTATTTATTACTTCATAAATCTCAGTGCCTCAGACTAAGAAGATGAACCTCAAATACAAGGATGATTACCTAAAATGCTCTGTTCCACAGAATCGAGATGAACAAATTCCAGAAACCACCCAGTGAACACATGTACATATGTGTACTACACTCTGATCTGCTCTGCCTCATTGAACAGAGGGGAAAAAACCCAGCTCGGGTCCATTCCAACCCTCGAGTAGCAATGAATTACTGAGTGTGATGATGATGTGAAAGCAAAATATGTGTCATATTTGAAAACCAGTTAGACGTTTTCTTCAAATTGCATACAAATTTGACTGATCACAGAACACAAGTGTGCCTGCTGCAGCTACAGCAGCAGCAGTCCTGTTGCTCACTACTTCCATTCTCTGTCAAGCCTCACCCTCTTTGAGCCAGCTTTGCTCTTTAGAGAAGGGCACTACTACACAGCACTACTACAGGACCTTCATTTTCCACAAAGTTTTGAACCAGCAGAGCTTCAGTAACAACAGCTCTTTGTCCCATGAGAAGGCAACACAGTTTGCATCCCAACATCTCCACAAGACATTTCTAGCAGCTCTGCCCAGAGGAGAGAGGAAAAAGAATGACACAAACCCGACGCATGCAGTTCTTCTCACCTTCATCAAGTTCTCCTTCTGAATCCCCAAATACTTCATCTTCGTATCTGAAGATATCATTATGGACATAGAACTTGTTTGGAACAGATCCCTGTAAAAGAAGAACGTGCGGTGTTTAGCATAGATGGGGTATCAGCAACAAAAGGATGGACTACAAATGAAAGTTTAGGGGTACACACTGACATTTTGCAATAGGACTACGTCACTAAAGTTATTTTCCGAGTTATTTTCTTCTTCTCTGAGCAAACAATTGAACAGTAGCTTCTGCTCAACTGAAAAAGGAAGTTTCAAGGAGAATAAAATCTGCTGATTTTGCTACGTCACAGCAATCACAGCTTTTAACTAAGCATACAGCCCCTCAGTTTCATTGAGGAATTCCAGTTTTCCCTGTTACAAAAACTTTATAATGAAAACCCTGAACTTCTGTGGGGTGGCCGTATGCTTTCAGCACTGTGCAGGGAAACAGTGAAGAAATTCAACATGAACCCAAAACATTAATCTCCAACCACACAACAGTTCGTGATGCAGCGTGGGGAAAGAAGTAGAAAGAACACAAGACACCTTTTACCTGCACACAGCTTTGTTCTCACCAAGAGCTAAATTTGAGCAGTAACTTGTGCAACCGATACTCATCTTTGCTATTTCACTTGAAATGACACAACTACAGCAAAGATTTGATCTACAGAGCTGAACCTTATTTTTCAAAAAAATTATTTTTGCCAATGGCAGCTCCCAAATGCAAGCTTCAATTTTCTTTGTATTACTGCTCCAACACTTCAAGGAAATAAAACAGCTCAGGATGGGTCCAATACATTAGTTTCTCCGCACTCACACACTGTGACAAATTTAATGATACCCTCCAGACCAAGTTTTAAAGCCAGATCATATTTTTTGTCCCAGTATGACAAACTGTAGCTACAGGTGAGGTCAGTTTTTTTTCCATCATTATTTGAATGACACAGTCTTACATATACTCACTTCTGGAGCAAGCACAAAAGTCTGCATGAACTTCCTCATTGGTTGCCCATTGTTTGACAGCTCTCCCATGACTTGCACGACCACCCCATCGCTCAGAGTGGCATGAGCATCCACGTGACGGATCTTGGTATGGCACTCACTGAACTGCAGTGACATCACCTTCTTGTGTATCTCCTACAAAGAGACATACATTTTAGCTGCAGTGAATTCTCTACAGAGCTTTACACCTTTTACCTACATCAATCTCAACTAACCCCAAAAGAGCACTCGGCCGAGGCTCAAAAGATAAATACAGGAACCAACAAGTGTCTTTCACTGAGAACAGTCTTCCTAAGCTCACTTAACTTTTAGTCAGAAGCTTTTCACTAGGATTCAAGTATTTCTCTGAGTAGTCAGACAGCATACAACTTACGAAGTTTTCCACCTGTTTTAAAATCTATGACCTATTTTAAGGCTTTAATTTTTTAAGGGCCTGTGAAAGGGACAGGATTTAGCTTCTGTTATAAAAATAAAGAAAACCTCCAAAAATACCCAACAACAAAAAACACCAGCCCCAAAACAAACAAACAAACAAAAAAACAACCCAAACCAACCCTTTACACATTGTTGAAGTACCAAATATCACAGGAGCAGGGAACATCGGCACTGCCAAGATTTGTGTGCTGTAAATGAGATTCTGCCAGTGAAGGGAGAAGAAACCAAGCCTGCCCTGGACAAAAAGCCACACTGCTCAAAGACGTGGCTGCCACATGCAGAGATGCCCCAGGTGACAGACAACTCTGATAACGTGGTACAACCAAAGCAATTCTCAATTCACTCATTTCTTCAGATAGTTATGTTCCACTTCAACAAAACCCTGCTCACACAAGAATTTCATGAAACTCATGAAGATCAGTCCTTTCCTGAGGAACTACTTCTAACTGAAACAAGATATATTTATAGCCCTAATCTATCAGGTCCTCTTGATTTTGTGTCCCATCCTAAAGGTATTTTCTGCAGCCCAGATGCAATGCTGAGGAACCAAACATAACTGCCAACGAAAGCAGAAATAAGCAAACAAAAGCCCTCAACTAACAAATTCCTATCTGTCTCTGAACAGGAAGCAGTATCACAATCCATTACTCACCAGGTAAGAAAGTCAAAGTCACTGGTAAAGAAAACACCTTGATTTATTCTGAACATTAAAGAGGATTACAGGACAAATTCTAATACTCACAGCTTGACCATACACCGCTTCTTGCGGTTTCCCACTGGCATCCAATCCTCCATGAACATAAGAAGAATTCCTGCCATAAAACCTGCAAGCAAAGAGATGCATAAGGCACACAAGTGAAAAAATAGAACCAAATCCAAAAAGTATTTTAGCCAAAAGTGGTAGAGCTCAATGCTTCACAAATTTCACCAGATTCAAGAGGCTCCAAGAATACAGGAGCAAACAAACTTAATATTCAGCAGTGCAGTTTGCCCAAGGTGGCATAGCAAACTCCTAAAATCAACCTCAACCTTTCACGTGCTTCCTTTAAGGTGGCCATTTTGGCTGGAAGGTTCCTCACCCTCAGAATCCCCTGCCTCTGACAGAGGCATCAGCCCAGCGAGGTACAACCCTCCTGCCACTCCTCTGAGCCCTCTTCTCTTCACAGCCTTGGCCAGCACTGAGCTCGTGGTTTTGATATTTAAATACATACACTCTCTTCCAATATTTTTCTTACATTTCAGAGGTCCTTTGGCACTTTCATTCCATTTCCACATTTTGAGCCTAGAATAGTCTGATTTGATTTAGATTGTTACTGTCAGCTTATAAAGCATGTGACAAATGCTTTATATTTTCAGTACACTTATATTAACAGAAAAAAACCATCATATCACCCTGTGTTTTTATTTCGGAGCATGTTTTACCTTGGGGGGGTGATTGCCATGAGGTCCAGATGCTAATACGTACCTTTATTATCCACCCTTGTACGGTATATATGAAATAAAATTGTCATTAAGTACTTCTATGAACTCGGTGTCACACAGAGTGGCAAGAGTACTGAATATTTCTCTCTACTAGAACAGGCCAGTGCAGAGGGTCAGCATACAGAATAAAACCCTGGAACTTCCACATTTGCCATTTCTTGGTCTATTCTACTGAACTTCGAAACTCTTTTTAGTTCCACTTTTGTGAAAGTACAAGGCTGGGACTTTTACTCCCTTGACTATGTCCAGAAAAATGTCTGGAAAATACTAGATTGTTTTCTTTGATACCAACCACATAATCATGATTTTGAGCACGGTCCAGCACTTACTAACAGCAAGGAAATACAGAAACTTAGCTGAAGCAATGCACAACTAGATAGAAAAACATCTTTTCTCTAAAACATTTCTCTCTAAATTCCAAAGTAATCTCTCTGAAAGTCAGCAGTTCTTACTAAGGGCCTTCACAGGAGACCAAGAGTTTTAACTTGCTTTTAAGGAACTGCTCAAAGTCGCTGGGTGGTAGTCCCCAATTAAATGGAATGAAAGACTTTTGGTTAAGGGGCCAGAAAAGCCTTACAAATTCAACTGAAATGCAACAGGCATTCAACCACACTGAGTAACACCCATTCAGAGGGCAAACTGATCTCTGCAGCTCCTAAGGCTTGGGCAAGCTTTGGATAATGACCAGCGACAGGATCTTGTGTGCTCTTCTCAAGGTTTTAGTAGAATGCAACAATAACTTTAACACTTGTTGCCCTAACTCCCTCACTGCTGCAAAGAGCATCAGGCACCAGGAAACCAAGGAAACCCAAATCTTTCTGAGACAGAGAGCAAGCTGCTGTTGAGACTAACAGCAAGATAAAGAGGGAGGATAAGACGCCCTCCCTGGAGAACATCACTCAGAAGAAAGGTGCAGCCAAAGAACACAAAGGCAAATGTCCTCCATATCTGAGCCTGACCAGAAGAAAAGGGGCAGCGGTGGCAGAGACTGCAAGTGGCTAGAAAACATTTCATACAAGCAGCTCCAGAACTGGGTGAGATTAAACCAAACCAGATCAAAACCTCTTGGACTCTTCTCTGCAGAGGTAGTTAAGAGAAATTCCACAGTTGCTGCTGTTAGTGACACTTGTGCCACCTTTCAAGTGGACAGAAAATGTTCCTGAGCACAGACTAACACCTGCACCAGGAGAGCTTGCTCAAGAGTATCTATCCAGCCTCCCCAGCCTCAGCAGGTATTTCTGGAATCTGTTCATGTTACCATTTTATCACCTTAGAAGCAGCATACTTTTCCACAAAATAAATCTCTCGATAACATGCCATACATCCACATGCTCTGACTTGGTTCTAGAGCCTAGGAAGTTTGCAGGATGATGAAACAGTTTTTCCAATAGCCCAAAAGTTAGCCAAGTCCATTTTCTCCCATACTCAGAAATGAATGTCTGATTTACAACAAACAGGACACACTTTTGTTCAAAAATGTTATCACTTGGTGAGTGTTACCTGTGCAAGAAGTCAGGGGCTTTGTTTAGCAGAGTGTAGTACTGTCTCACAAACTCCCGCCCTACAAGCAGGGGACTTGGCTTCTCCATCACCATTTCTTTGGTACTCAGTGTCAAACGCTGTAATTGAAAATATTCATGTTAGTTTGAAGGCACCCCTATGTATCACAACTTCCTCATAAAAGGACAAACATTGTGATATTAGAATTGAAACAAATATGCATACAGGGCCTTAATTCACTAGAAAATACTCAAGCAATTCAGGACACCCTCTCCCACCTCTTTTGAGTAAATAAGAAAATTTCACGTATTACTTTGACGACAAGGGAACAATGGATACAAAGTCCCTTACAGAACAGGTACTTTGAAAAACATAAAACCCACCCTGAAACAAACAAACAAACAAACAAACAAACAAACAAACAAACACCTTGTTAAAAATCTCCTGCGCCATTTATTTATCCCTTTGGCTGATGAATACTTTAAAAACCCAGTTCAACAGCCCTGCAAAGCAAACAGGAATACACTTCCTTAAGGGAGCTGGTACCTCTGCTTCAAAAGGTTACTGTCACACCTGTAAGATGAAGATGGGAGCACCAAAATGAAGTAACCACGTGGGCTGGATTCACATTCCATGAAGACAGGGAAGAGAAACACCTTAGTGCCTCAGAGATGACCGAAGTCTTAGGTACTAGAGATCCAACCTAACTGCATTTCACTTCTGTCATAGAATCACCCAAGTTGGAAAGGACTTCCAGGGGGTCACCTGCTTTAACCTGCTATGCTCCTACCTATCCATACTGTCCTGCAGATCATCCATGCCATAAAATAATCCTCAGTAAAACACTTTTTGATGGCTTGCCAGTACCCAACATGTTGCTTTTGCAAGCTCACTTAAGACTACCACTGTCTGCGATCATGAAATTCCCTCCAGTTCTCACACAGATGCTTCATCTACTTTCTCTCTCCAAAGATTACAGTGTATACAAGAAAACAGGCAAAGACCACCAAGTCAGAAATCCAAGTTTCTAACTTGGGAGATAATCCTAGAGTAAGATTTTTGGTTTTTTACTAAAATAACCTTGACTCATCAATCTAAACCAAGGGCCAAACAAAAGACTGTTTGCCATTACAGCCAGGCAGCACATAAAGCACATGAAGTGAAACTGGGAGATTAACTTCAGCTTAAGAAGGGTCTCTAATAAAGGCAGAACACACACAGGAACAATGCCACAAACACGTCAGATCCTGCATCATAATGGAACTCCAAAGAAAAAAGCCCACATACTTGGCTCAAATAGTTTACACTTCACGGACAACCAAAATTATCTCAAGCCAGCAATACAAGCCACAAGACAATACCAAGAAATGCTCCCAAATGCAGTTAGTCAGGAAACACACCTGAAACAACAGTCTCAAAAATGTGCAGGTAAGGCTGAAGGCAAAGCCTGAAACACAAGGCTTGAACCTGGAGATAAGAAATCAACAAACTTATGATAGGTTATCCAAAACCCTATCGTAATAAAGGGTTCTTAAATAAACCCTTTGATATAACTCAAAAAGACTCTGGAACACAGTATTAGTTTTGCCTCACAGGAAGCCCCAGAGGAAGTAATTATGCTAATGACACAGAAAACTAAATGTCAAGATACTAAGGGACATTAAAGATTTCAGCCCTGTGCATGCTCAAAGCAGAAGCAAAGGAAAGAAAACAAAATGAGCAATTTGAGGATCTTCCCAACACAACTCACCCTACAGCAATGGCATGCACTAGGAAATTCTACTTAGAAACATGCCTTAAAAGAAGGACATCTCAGTTTCTACAGGTAAGACTATCCTTTTTTTTTGTTCCCCTGCCTTTTTTTTGTTCCCCTGCCTCACCAACATAAAATTGGTGACAGGATCTTCACCATGAGCACCTGGGAGAATACACAAAGATGGAGCCTCATCAGGGTTTTTTAAAATAACCTGTTAAAAAGCAGATGATAGCCACCACACGTTCTCACGAATATAGCAATAAGCAAAGTATACTTTTTAACAAACTGCTGCCATTCCTCAATGAAAACTGAAAATGTCTCTGGGTACAAAACATAATAATCTGTGACAAGTCATTACAGTACAGGAGATATGTATCACACGACATCTTTTCTTCATTGGAAGCTGTCCTATTTCCTCACTGGGCACCCCTTCCATATTTCAAGTGACAGTACCATGGTGCTTGACACACATGACACCATCACATAATTTTAGAGGATGTCTCAGTACAATTCTTCACCTGTCTCAGTATTATTTCCTTTCATTATTTCTTCAAAGATCTCCACAGGGATAGCAGAGCCATAATGAACTGTTCAGGTCTCCCAGGTCATTAAAAGGCAGTGAAATAAAATCAGAGGTACTCCTTGCTAGCAACATGGGTGCCATGAAACCAGCTTTTCAAAATATTAAAATCTCCACGTGTCCCAATTAGTATAGCACCTCCCTAAAGACAAGGACCTTAGCCTCAGCAGGCCCAAGGGGTTTGGAGGTAATGACACCAGTGAAATTTAAGGCAGAAGTCAGGGCATGAGCATCAACAATTTTAAGCAGGCCAAATTTACAAAGAACGGTATGTCCATGGCTTACCAGGCACCAAGGGAAGCCCCATCAATATCAATACTCTAGAAAAGCTCTATTTCCAGTTTCTAGTTTCTATTATCACTACACACTTAAGAGTTAGTGAATAACAAACTAAGAAAGAAGACTCTGAGTGCTCTTCTCAGCTGAATGTAATCCCACATTCTTAGATCAGCCTGAGCAGCCATTGAGAAATGAGAACTTACGGCTCAAGACACTCTGTACACATTAGCCAGAAACAAAATACTGCTGTTAGCACTGAGGTGGGAACCACCAGAAATCAAATACAGTCATCTGCTGGTTTCTTTATGGTGCAAATGTACTACTAAAAAAACCCCTGCACCTAGCACAATGGCCAAAAACCAAAAGCCACATGGACAGGGTAACAGGAACACCCAATGCAGCTGCTGCTCATCCACAGGCACTCCTACCTACCTCCAGCTGACATAACAACTCATCAACAAGATTTAATTTGCACTACTTCCAATTCCTTTATTACCAGGAAGGCACACTGGATTTCCAGTGTTTTCCTCAACCAAGGAGAATCAGGAGCCACACAAAATATTTTGCAGTACACTTGCAAGCTGAAAGGCACAATACAACATGGAATCTTTTTCTTCCCAAGACAAGACTCAGAGGTGAGGAACCCGATTCCAAAACTAAAGAACACTCACATGGGCCAGTAAAATACTCCTTGCAACTTCAACTGGTGCAACCCAAGTTTATAACTTCAGCCTACAGACAGGATTTCTTTCAAGAGAACAAAAACAATGAGAGAACTGGCACAGAAAGGAAATATCTGCTGCTATTTGCAGGCAAAAACAAGCAAACA
Source organism: Leptocoma aspasia (assembly GCA_013399835.1). Classification (NCBI taxonomy): domain Eukaryota; kingdom Metazoa; phylum Chordata; class Aves; order Passeriformes; family Nectariniidae; genus Leptocoma; species Leptocoma aspasia. The sequence goes on from VXAX01005169.1 coordinate 241,966, forward strand.
AACAAAAGCAGAAAAGATAATTTCCTCCAAAGAGCAACTGCATAGTACTGAAATTCACCTAACACCTTCCGATGGCCATGACAAATAAAGCAAACAATCAGCCTTTGCAACAAGGTGAAACTGCTGAGGGCTAACGGGATGAGGTACAGCCCACAGGGAGACAATTGTGTTGAAGTATGTGAGAATCAACAACAAACATTCCTCATGTCCACACTCAAGTAAGAGCATGCAAAATCATTCAACCTGTAATCATCTTTATACGCAAAACTTCATTAAGCTGTGTTTGTTCCTGGTTTAACTGAATGAAAAAAAACGAGAAACCAAACCCCAAATCATCATCCATCAGTTTGCACAAGAGGGCAGCAGCAATTTGTTTCTGAACAAGTAGTGAAAGCATGCATGTTGCTAAATTAGCAGCTCTGACATTTTCCCGCTATAATAAATGTAAGCATTCTCAACATTATTATTATTATTGTTATTATTATTACTTCCCTTGCCCTGACGAGAAATATGACTCTTCATCTATGGCAAAGCACTGTTACCCAAGGCCATGACTGAGCTACAGAATGGTGCCCTATATGCTCAAATTTAGGTATCCAGAGAATAAACTTTGGCACATAGTCTTTGGTTGTGCCCAAAGAGGTATTCCAAAGCCACTTCTATCCTGTTTCAAGACAGACCAACAAAAGTGAAGTTGCCTGGACGTTTCATCAATTCTACTTGGGAAAAAAACAACAAAAACCAAACACACCAGAAAAAAGCTGAACGGAATTCTGAGACTAGCTGAAGAAAGCGCCACCTGAACTTCACCATAACCTCCATCAAGAGAAACTTCTAAGCTTTGCAAGGGAGCTGTGGGCCTCATCAGTTGTTTTAATAAAAAACTATATGCAAATAAAATTTTGTTTTATTGACAAGCAAATTTCATCCTCTGGACGAGTCATCCATAGAACAATTTGTCCATATCTATAGGCATACAGACATCAAGCTATCATTTTATATAAATCTTCAACAGCATGGCTTGTTTGTACATCCCCAAGTTTGCAATTCTTGTCCAAGTAGTTAATCAGGTTTGAATACACTGCTTAAAATGAAAATAAATTAGAGAAAAATGGTTTTGCAAATCAGGAAGACGTTCCCCACGCAGCAGGCACACTAAGCAAAGCCACAAGGGACACAGTGCCACTTGGCACACCTCTGGAGCTGATGGAAAACAGAAGGGAAGGGGAGAGCAGCTTTCACAATCTTGGACACGTTTCTCCTGAACCCAGATACCGTTTTTTCTGTGTTTCTTACTGTGGACAAGCAAACAGCAATGCCTTACAGGGCGCGAGCACGACTCTGAGAAGCCATCACTGCCACACGTCATGTGAGCAGCCACCTCGAAGAAAGCTGAAAATCCAAACTGATAGCCCAGCAGGCCCAAGGCAGGGCATCCCACACACAGCCCTGCAGAGCCTGGCTGGAGCCCCATGGACAGTCAAAGTAGCACCAACTACAAGGAAAAAATTCCTGGAAGGACAATCAAAAGTCCCAGACACCAGTCCATATTGACAGTACCATCTCTGTGTCATGCTCTGCAAGGCCAGCCCTCAGAGCATCCTCTGTCTGCAGCAAGGACCGACAACCATGTGTAATCTACCAGAACCCCTTTACTTTATGATCTCCTTTACCTGTGTGCTACATTCTGAACTGGCTGAGCTCGAAGGCACAGCATGCAGCTCTTTCAAATCAAGCTCTCCTGAGAGGTTGATTTAGTTTTGGTTTGTGGTTGGGGTTTTTTGGGAGGGGTTTAACAGCACCCTGTACCTTAGGCACACAGCTGCCATAGGCGACCGTACTCTGGGCAATTAAGCTGTGCAATCCAAAAGGGCCAACACCCACCCAAAGAGCAGTAACAAACAGTGACCTGCTCTGGGGGAGCCATTCCACCTCTGCGTCATCATCCAAGACCGGGTTCAGTGCCTTTCTCCTACTGTCTCATCTATTAGTCTGACATACTCATCTTTTCGTGTTATTTGAGTTGCAACACAACTTTGTATTTTTTAAATGTTCTCAAAAGCAGTGACATCCAGCACCGTAACTACTACAGCAGAAGACTCAAATCCAACACTGTGCCTTAAGGTACGGTGCTTCTTCACTGTATTTTCAGTGCTGTGAAATAATCCTAAGCATGAGAATAGATGCTTAATTTGAATCCTCAGTTCCATCAAGAAAAACATTCATATGGACAGCAGCAGCTATGTGGATCATGGACATTTGGTTTTCTCTTCAGTTAAAGCTAGTTTTCACATAAAAGATTTTACACTCCTAATGAAAAACTCATCAGATACAGATCGTAATTTCACACACCAAGCCCACATCTGCCAAGCAGACGATTCTAAGAACACTTCCAATGGCAAACCAAGATTATGTTTCTGACATCCAAGCAAACAGGGTTCACAAGAAGAAGGAATCCTTAAGAATTACAAGCTTTCCTAGGGGAGGTATGGCCCTGCACCCACACCCACAATCACAATGGACACAGTATGCCTCCTGTAGGATAAATCAATGCCAGAAGTAAAGCAACACCAGTTTGTCAGTAACCACTTCTCAGCTCAGAATCCAAGCTGACAAATCCTATACTCACTTGCAGTGCTACAGTAACAGAGCCACATTACATTCAGAAACTTGAGTATGGATTGATATAACTTCCCCTATTTCTCAACTGTTCAAAAGTACCTTTACATTTTTACACTTCTTTCTGCATGAAAGCAGATCATTTGCACACTGAACTGAAGAACATACAGAGGGCTGGGGGGTGCCAAACCAGCATGAAATGCCACAATAACAATATCTACAGGACTGACTAAGACTTTCTGATTGAAATTAACCAATAACCTCATATTGTCTCATTCTCTCTTGTCATAGTCCTCTTATGCAATGCAACCCGGCAACAAGCTCAAGATCCAGGCTCACCCAGCTACCCAAGGGATTTTAAAAGATTTGTTGTGGAGATGCTCCTGGGCACCCACACTGGAACTGGAGTGACCTCCGAGGTGAAGGGAGGCAGAAGCCCGAGAACCCAATGAGCTCAACTCAGGTGACAAACGAGAGCAGCTCAGAGAAGATCTACTCAAGGCATCCAGCTCTGTAGAATAAAAGGTGCTCACAACAACTTCTGCAATATCGCTCCGTGTGCAAACAGAACAGCCCAGGTTATGACTGAGGAAAGAGGAAGCGCAGGAAGGTGAGGTCTACAGAGCTGGGGCAGCCCTTACAGCCAGGTTGCCACGGCTGTACTAACCTGTAGGAGAGCAGAGGGGCCCGCTGAACCGAGAATGGGCAGCTAAGGGAGCTTCAGCAGCACGACCGAGACGGGCGCAGAAGCACCCTGCCCATGCCGAAGCCCACGTACCTCTGGAGGCCCCTGCACAGGGATGGATCCATGAAGTGAGACGGGAAGCGGCGACCGCAGGGCCCACACCACAGCCAGCATCGAGTAACGCGGGGCTTGGGGGCGCTTTTCCCCGGCCTCCCCGCGCCTCCCGGGCCGAGGCGGAAGAGCCGCCAAGGTGACGGCGAACAAAAGCCGCCCCCCCGCCCCGAGCC